>FIZR01023031.1:26944-60218 GCA_900060175.1 Ferrisia virgata
AAAAAAAAAAAAAAAAAAAAAAAAAAGGTGGGGGGGGGGGGGGGGGGGGGGGGTGTTGCAGAACACAAGGGCCCTCAATGCTCCCGAGCTTTTCATATTATACTGAAGTGAATACCTGAAACTTCAAAAAGATACAATTAGGGCAACTGCTAAACCTACAAACCAATTTTCAACTTCCTAGCTGAATTAGGAGGGAACGGAGGGAGGGAGATATGCATGTAGCAAACTAGAAAAATGAAAAAAATAACAGATCAAAAAACCACTTTTTTAGGACTGAGAGGGAAGGCAGTGCTGAAAAGTTGAAACCACCAAAAGTCACACCTTAGACATGTCAAATTTTAACCTCCTAGCTCGATTTAAAGCAAAGATATTTGTGAGGCAAAATTCAAAAAAAAAAAAAAGAAAACCCATACAAAAATACAATTTTTTGAGGCTGTGAGGGAATGCAATGGGTCTGAAAAATCAAATCCAACAAAAAGCACATCTATGGCTCTAACTAAATCTACATATCAAATTTTAACTTTTTAGCTCTATTTGGAAGGTAGATAGGAAGGAAAGGTACGTTTTCAAGGTCAAAAAGGGGAAATCCCCATATCTTTCCTCCTAATTGCCTAGGAGGCTGATTTTTGGTTCTGTCAAGAAATAATTTTTGCACTTTTTGCACCTCAGCCCACCCCCCTCCCCCCGCAAAATTTGGGTATAGTTGAATTTTGACCTGAGGTCATATTCGCTCAAAAATATCAAATTTACCGCCAACCAAAGCCTATTCCTCAAATTTGATCGATTTTGGTGGGTATCGGGCTGAGCAAATTATTTTTATTAGGCGGGGGGTGGGGGGGGTGGTAAATAAAAAAATAAATATCCAATATGACCATAAATTGTTGTAGTAGTCTTTTAGGACTCCGAACAGATTTTGTTGATATCTCTCCCCCACCCCTCATACATCATACGTCGATAGTCTATAACAGCCTAGTTTTCGTCGACAATATGACATAGAGAATCAGGCTGAAACCCTAAACAGATATTTTTACAACCTTTACTACATGTGTATCTATTGAATTTCAGCTCATTAGCCACGTGAAGGGATAAGTGAGAATTATGTGGAATAATCAAGCCGAAAAACGATAAAAGTCGTGTAAAAAAGTCACTTTTTCGAACTTCATGAAAGATCAACAGGCCGAAAAAGTCCATTACTCTAAGATATCTATCTGAATTCAGGAACCTTTATAATTTTACACGTCAGTTTGCAATCATTCCCAAAAATTTGAGATTCATGACAATAATTAGATCATGTCATTTTTTTGCATCAATTTATTCCAATCATTGCACCAAAATTTTTTTTGGTGCAAAGTCAAAAAGGGAAAAACTTCCCAATTAGCGCAGGAGTTAGATCCTCTATGCATACATTCAAGAGCAATTTTTTATAATTTTTACCCTTCCTGTAGTCTGCATCACCACTTTAGATTTTAGACGTGACTGAATTTTGACTCAAGGTCATTTCCATCCATACATGTATTTCTAATCCTCCATTAATTTAAGCCCACTGACCAAATTTTAGATTTTTTTTTTCAGTATTGAACCGAATAAATAATTTTAGTTTTCGAGCAATAAATAAATAAATAAAAGAATTAATACCTAGTATCTGAAATGCTTAAAAATGGTCTCAAAGGTCTTCTAGGAGCTGTATCCCCACATTACCCATAGATCGATAGATCAAGTTAAAAATAAAGGTTTTGAACTATTAAATACGTTCAAATCATCATGTATTTGGCGAACGATCGATTAGTTTATAATGTTCTTGTAGGATAAAGAAAACCTACCCTAACTTAACCCGACTTGATGCATTGTACGTTAATTTTGCATGTAATTCTGTGGTTTTTACAATAAAACTTTTCTATTTTAGTTTTCCTAGATTTTATTTAATGATGATCCTTTATTCCGTTATCGCATAAGTGATTATTAATTTATACATAAAATTTCTAAATATTTCATATTAAGGTACGGAATTTTTCTATACCGAATAATACTACACAATATTATTAATACACAGAAAAAAATCAGCAAACGAAACAGAATTTTTAATCAACCAAGATTTCTATTTTTGTAGTAAAAGAGGCAACTATAAGGTGTATTTTTAAATAAACTATGCTTACTTTAAAAATTCGCCAGCAGCTGCTCAGACCAATTATAATTATACAAGTACCAATACTGTCGAGCAACATTTCTGTACTGGCTTTCTAAAAAATAAAAAATATTCTATCCAAATTAACTGTACTAAGGCCAAATGTGTACTCCTTGTGGGTAAATGTAATATCAGAGAATTATGAAAGTTTTCAGAAATAGGTATGTTGGCTACTTATTTTAACGAAAATAAAAACCTTCGTGGTAGATATGTATGTATTTCGATATTTTTTCGACGAGGAATAAGAATGGAAAATCTATCAATGGAAGTCGAAATCGCTGCGGTATTTGTAAAATCACCACAATTCCACAAAACGTACATATGTAAAGACTAGAGTCAGTACAAAAATGAATTTTTGTTCAAATTTTCCATTATTTTGTTACATTACAAACACATCTCGAATATACTATTTTTTAAGACGTAGTTAAGGTTACCGAGCTGTACAAGTTTACAAACAATATCACAGATACTGAGAAATCATTCGGTTAAAAAATTAGGCCACTAGTTTCAACTTATATGGGATCTAATTCGATTCGTATACATACTACCAAGGTAAGAATTTCCGAGAAATATTTCGTAAAGCAAAACACCAGCTTTTCCAAAAGGTTTCGATCGTTGCATTATTTTTGAAACAAAATGAAGAAAAAACAAACCATCAGAAGGAAGGAAAATCACAGCAGAACAATCGCCACCAAGATGGTATATCAATAAAAATTATATTTCATTGGCGAATAGATACGTCGTCGATGAAAGAAAAATCCCAATCATCAGAAAATGAAAAGTGAAACGTAACTTCCGCTTGATTGAGTAAAAAAAAAAAAAAAAGAAAGAAAGAAAGAAAGAAAAGGATGAAAAACCGAGCCACGCAATTTTATTAAGGTTATTTTTAACATTGAGTGCTTTCGAATACAACATGTACACTCGAATCAAGTACGCAAGATAGAACTGGTAACTAGGCATTTGATTATATCAGTCGGAGGATTAATCTCATCCCGCTTTAAATATAATTGACTTATCTTTTGTTCGCTTATCATCACGTAGGAGACACATTCTGTCACGTCTTCCGGTCACCGGTTTCTTTTTCTGGCACACGATCTACACGGACACGAGTTCACACTTACTAAATCGCAGCAATACCGCCACACGCTCTTATTATTTTTTTAAAGCATACCATATCGATAATAAAAAAAACACCTCGGTGTCCAGTGAGCATTACTTGAACCTAGGCAATTTCAATTCAATAATACTCCGACTTCTTCGATAATACATAGGTAATCAAATACTATAAAAATCATATGTATCTTTCAATGTTCTCCTCCTATGAGCTGGTAGCTGCTGAAATTTTGATATTTTTTTCCTCTTCTTAAATCGCGTTTTTTCGATCAATGAATTCTCTATCTCTAAATCTAATACCAAACAAACTAAATGATTATTTTAAAAGGTCAAGGTCGTGAGGAAAAAAACAAATTCTGGTCACAACGGCGCTTTACAGTTACCGGACGGCCTTCACGCTGCATCCGCTAATTTCATAATTTAAATCCACGTGACATAAGCGATCTCGAGTAATTCTGAAATACGCGAATAAGTAAATTTTACGTATACATTGTAGTATCTATTTCCTATTATAAATTAGGTAATTATGCAGAATTTTTCGATATTACAATAATTAAATTCAAACATGATACATTCTATCAAGAACGGTATATATCCAGTGATATTCCTCTTCCTATGTTATTAGAACGATTATTTAATTCGTTGGTATTTTTTTTTCTAAGAATTATAGGTATGAGTATCGTTAATGTAAATATTTGGCCAACACAATGATTGAATCAGCATTTAAAAAAAATTACATCTACGTCAAATTCCACTTCAATCCAAATGGAGGTGAATTTTTTAAATAATGCAATTTTTTCCCTCTATATTCGTGATTTCATACGTACGTCAATGTACCTACCGTACATCCCGAGATACCACGTCATCACTCTCACTACCATATCAATGGTGTTCGAGGTACTCTTGAGAAAGGTCATTTCGCCAATATGATGACGATGGCGCAAATCACCCTGCTGCAAACGTAATGCAATTTTTTCTCTGCATCAAATGGTACATGGTACAACACGCGTCAGCGGTTTAATAATTGAAAGATTTACGATCCAGATTTAATATTATGTTAATTACGAGATCTTTTCATTTTTCTTTCTTTTCTCGTATTTTTTTTTCAAAGTTGCACTTTCTTGTTTTTTTATCTGTATCGTGTTTAACTTGTTATTTGACATGTCGTTAAAATGTCTTCTGAAAAAAGTAAATATGTCAACGACTTGGCTATCGTTCAAATCGTATGTTTTTCGTGTTTCAGTTTAATTGTAATACATAATTTAAAATTTTACTTCGTCGCAGTCGGTCAACGTAAGCGAAATCATACACTATATGTTTAAAATTGCTTTCTAGTTCGAACTGACGCAAGCGAAAAATATCGAATAAAGAAAATAAACATCAGAATATCCTACGTGCTTCAGGGTTTCCTCAAAAAAGTACCTAATCCTTTCGAAAATGGTCACGAACACAATATATATTCGAAAAGATGGAAAAAAATATTAATAATTTTGCTATTATCTTAAAAATAAGGCTAAACGACGACGAAACATTTATTTATTTTTAAAGATTTCACGAGTGTGATTCATTATCAATACAAATACATTGCACATAACACAGCCAACGAAAAACGTTTAGAATTCACTATTTTGGTGCTATCTTGGAGCTAAAGAAGGATGAAATGGGAAGCTGAGAGGCTGAGAATTCACATACCATCTTACAAACTATAATTGTTGAATATTGAATCACCAAAATGACCATCTTCTGCCCGAAAGATCGAGTGCTCCTAAATCAAAATGAATCACTAGGTAGCATTATTCATTCTCACCAACAGCTTGGTTTGAAACCGTGCTCTCTGTTAATGAAAATTTCAACCAATCACAATGCATAAAATATGATCGGAATTGCAAATTGGAAAACCGTTCTTGTTTGTCAGCGCTCCTAGTGGAAAATAGAATGCATAATTGTTATAGTCCGTTCAATTTAAATGGAGCTCTCATCACTATAAACATAATTATTACACTTGAACCAATTAGATTGCTAGAAATTCAGTATCAATTAGCTTTTTAGTAATCTAACTGGTTTACTAGGATGATTATATTTTTGTTCGTATAATCAGAGCTCAATTTAAACAGAACAGACTTTAGGAAACTGAAACAAAACGTTCGCTAATCGAATTTCAGGATTTGTGAGTTCCTTATATGTTCCTTATCACCATTAAGTTAGTTTTCTGTGATGTGATATTATAATTGGCTGATCCTGTTCTGTTGTACAGAATCTGATAATTATCGGATTCGATTTTAGAATTTCAAACTTCAATCTCTTTTTCTTTACATTAGTTACACCTCTCGAAAAAAGTTCCAGGATTAGTGATAGTGAAAAGAGAACTGAAATTGAACGCTTGATACGGAACTTCGAAACTTTCGAAAGAACTCCATAAAGTTCGAACCTAATAGTTGGCGTTTTGTTTAGTTCAACAAAATTCTCTTCGAATCATTTCATTGCATCACACATAGTTACGGTATGGAAGATATAACAATGCGAAGAAGATACGAATAAATTTTGAGACGAGTGTTTCATTGACAAGCAAATGTTCGTTCTTGGTCTTGCTCTTAGTTCCTGTTCTCAGAAACAGCTAACATTTATGGTTAATTTTGGCCTATGTTCCCATAAATTTGTTCGTTATCGAATCTCAATCTCGAAGTGTACAGAAGTTTGTTTGCATTCTTGTTCCTTCAGAAAATCAAAATCGTACATCACGGAACAAAGAGAAATAATGAAAATTACTCTATTCTTGTTCTTCGTTCTCGTTCCTGAATGATTTTCAAACATTGGTTCTTTTCTTCTTCGTTTTAATTTCTTCACTCATTTGTAAAATTATTATCAATCCCAATTTCATTTTCCGTTCTTCAAACACTCATTCTAATGTTCATGTTTTTTGTTCTGTTCCGATGATCAGTTCTTTGTCCATCTTGGCAATCGTTCTTGTACTTGTTTCTCAACATGATTCGAGATCACCACCAAACACATCATAAGAGTTCAATTGACTCACAAAAAACCTCAGGCTCACTGGATGTCAGGCCGATATAGTTCTTTCAAAGGTGAAAGAAATCTAAAATCAGTTTTTCTACTATTTAAATTGCTTCCAAACGGCCATTTTTGAAATTTCGATTCATGCTAAATTGATAAAGAAAAATTCCTACAACTTCTTTTACTTTTACAGATTTATTTTCATATCTGAAAATCGATTATTATGGTTAAAATTTCACTACGAGTTAAAACATAACGTCTGGTACAAAAAAAAAAAAAAAATTACGAGTTACTGAACCAATGAAAAATATCTTGGGTACATTAACCAAGGTATTCATTCTTTATCTTTGATGTGCCGGTACATTTCCATAGCATATTAAAAACAATCAATAATTCAGGCATTTTATCTTATCACTTTATTAATTTTTTTGAGCGAATATAAATTTGACTGTATGGTCATTAAAATCATCTCAATCCTGAGTGTTTCTATAAACATACAATCAGATCATGCAGAACCTTTCTAGGCTGGCACGTACATCGATAGATGGTAAATTT
This sequence comes from Ferrisia virgata, assembly GCA_900060175.1. Taxonomy (NCBI): domain Eukaryota; kingdom Metazoa; phylum Arthropoda; class Insecta; order Hemiptera; family Pseudococcidae; genus Ferrisia; species Ferrisia virgata. Next base: position 33,804 of record FIZR01023031.1, read on the forward strand.
ATAAAATTCTCGTTCAGATAAGAGAAGAGCAGTAAAAATATAATCGTTAGAAATTGGTCATAAAAATTCTAAAAATGTAGAATCATTTCTTAAAAGTACTACATGCCACGTGGAAAGTACTAAATTAGTAGATATTTCTTTCATTGGTTGTTTATTTAAGAATTAAGATAGCAAGGAAAAAAATCAGCAGGTTGCCGACATGTTTTGAAATGAATTTCAAATGCTAATTATAAACGCAAAGGTGCAGAACTAAAGAATGCATGAAATACGTTCATATTTTCATAGTAAAAACTAATTTTCTCGTGAATATTCTGTATACCTATATGAAAATACTCAATATTAGATATTCATAGGTCAATTGTAAATTAGTAATACAGGCGAATGATGAAAAAAAAAATTGGAATTTCAAAATATTTACTCACATAATTTTCAATTTTGGGAACAAAAGACCAACATATCCTTCATTAATAACAAAAATATCCCCGACCATTTCAATTAATTAATAAACAAAAAGCTCAAAACATGTTTAAAACGATTTCAAAAATAGTCTTACTGAAAACTGAATTTTTCCTGAACCGAAGGAAGGTTAAGAAAACATAAATAAAGCGAAAGATTTAAGTCGCAAATACGCCTAAAATTATTAAAGATAATTTTAAAATTATCAAATGACGCATGCAATTATACATAAAGTTGAATGTTTTCACGTGCGAAATTATCCTAAAATGGACTTTGAGAATTCCATTTAAATTTACGTTTTTTTACGTATAATTTTTCCACTAATTTTATCCTTCTAGAGTTTATATTTAGAATACCGAAAACTTGAACAACCATTATCATCAAAATACAATTTTAACACTTTTCGATAAACTTTTAAGCAACGGCTCGTTTACAAATGAATTTCCACATTGAAAATTTTCAAATGCGAGCCAACGATCTGAATCGAGGCATCGTTAAATGTTACACAGTGAGCTATCTTTACCATTGCAAAACCGGTATTATTATTTTTAGATCTCAGCCTTGATAATAGACAAGTTACCTACTGTTAATGCTCTTATAATACATCATTAATGCTGTCTTTTTTCTCTATTATTTATTCTTGATTGAACGTTTGTTTGAAAATGTATACTATACATACATATATGAAACGATCGCCAGATATTTGACATCTGCCATTCGACGTGTGACGTTTACTCGAAGAAACTTTGCTACCAGTGGATTTCCTAGTTTGTATTAAATTGAGAATACGAATGTAATGATGCATGATACGGATGCGTACTTTTAAACTGAAGTAGATACACCGGATAATCGATTTTCTTTTACGAGATTATCAACATGTGATAATAGTTCGTTCAATAGTATTCTGTTCAATACTTATCACCTTTTTCACATCCCAATCTTCACCATTCCAGAAAATTTTCAACATCATTTACATAGAATTAGAAACTATCATTGAGTATGAATCATGCAACGAATTACTAATAATACTTTTAAACTTTTTATACCTGGAGAGAACTTCCAGGCTTCCATCAGTACAATTCTTAGTATTCCGATCGCAATACTCTTTTTCAACATTAATGGAAATCATGATTGTGTAGTTCTACAATGTTTATGCATAATCCTCAACAAATTATAGAAGAATAAGGGTGGAGTTGCCACAGGCGATAGCGCTCGTAGAATTAATTCTATATAATCTGTAAAACTACATAATTTGAACGTTGCGAAGTTGCTCATATACGATACGATAGCTGAAGGTAATTTTCCAACAGTTTAACATCAATAGATAAAATAGGGTGGGTTAGGATGTTTTTTGTCAGTTGTTAATTCTATTTTACATGTATTCTTCCACACCGTGTACAAAGTTCCACAATATAAGATCTTTCCAAATAGTAAGTTTGAAAATATGCCATATACCTGAATTGAATTCTTTATTAAGTAATGAAATAAATATCCAACAATTCTACTCACTCGAAATATCTGAAATCAAAATGAAAGAATTCAATCAGTACAACAATACATTACCTTTAAACTGTGATTTAAATTAGCGTAAAAAATGAAAAGAATAAAAAAGGCTAAAATTATCGTAACTGACAACCGGATACGCAACAAACAATCATTCATTCACAATATATTTAGTCAGAATACCCCTACCCACGTGGGTACTTTGACAATCATTACAGCAGCGTATTTCCTTATGCTACGTTGACTGACATTAATGATCAATCACATATTTATCTTAGAGAAATCTTATCGTAACAATCGAACACATGCGTAACTCGCCTACTCATTTTGTTTGTTCGGCATTTTACCATAAAACCATAATAATCTAAAAATAAATAATCGTACTCCTCGTTTGAATCATTCGTGCAACGTAATCCGCGTTTCGTGTTGGAACTTGGAAAAACTGAGTTGAAAAAGTGTTGAAAAAATTTGTCGATTAATTCAACCTAATAGAAAATTAAATATGAAAAAGAATGGAATTGATGATTGTGGGTGAAGTGATGTTCCGAGAATACATAAGTATATAGTGTACATATTTATCGTAATTCTGTAATATTACAGATACTGAAAATTTTGACGGTGCCATGCACTATTCATTTTGTTAAATAAGTGTTACATAATGCTACATACGATAAAACAATTATATTATTTGAAGCACTTAAGATAAAAAAAATTGATAGGAGGAGGTTCATTTTATATGGACAAAGTTTATCTGTTAGTTGGCAAATTGCATCCGATCGTGTTACATTGTACCTAATGCATTAAAAGGTGAATATTTACAATGACCATATTAACGAGAAATAATTTTTTACGCCATTTTTATATGTTGCAGATGCCTCAACGTAAATTAATTTATGGAAGTATCATATTCAGCTCCGTACTGCTCCTGCTGATAGCCCGATTAGTAGTCTCAATACCGACTTCGTTTCTCGAACAAGTGCAAGAAAGATCGGAAAAAAGTCGAGATAAACGATCATTCTACGATATCAATTGTAAAGGCATTTACGACAGAGGCATTTTTGCTAGAATAGATCAAATATGCGAAGACTGTTATAATTTATTTAGAGAGCCAAAATTGCACACAGTTTGCAGGTAAATACTTCACTATTTTGAAACACAACAGGACACGTGGAACCGTTTCATTAATTTCACCACACCTTGAGCGTAGTTCTTTAACTAATTACTTTTTACAGGCAAGATTGTTTTACCAGCGAATACTTCAAAGGATGTGTAGAGGTATTACTGCTTAACGATGAGCTAGATAAATATCAAGAATGGATAAAAAGACTGAACGGGCTTGGGGTTTATTAGGTATTTTATTTTGCTTCTTATTATTTTAATTTTTTATTTTATTTTATTTTGCGATTTTCGTGTGTTTTTTCTTTCTTCTAAATGCGTGTAAAATTTTTATTTTAATTTGTTTGGGTGAATTTTGATTTTTCTTTTTTGCTTGCCGGCACAATTTGCACTTGTATTTCGAAGGGATACTTAACTGAGTAACCGGTGAAAACCAGTTTTAATATTAACCATCAATAGACATTTTCACTGTGACTATTCGTAAACATCTTTTATAATTATTCAATCATCTTTTTAATTAAACGAAATTTTTGAAAATTTTCTGATTGTCAAATTCTAGGTTGAATTTACTCGTTCAAAGTACTTACCGCTAGTTAAACCTCGGAAACTGGTGGAAATTATTTAATATTACTTACTTAATGATGTGAGAAACACTATTTTTACTTCATCGAGCCTTGAAATGTTTATTTTTAGGAATTAAAAATTTTTTCTGTTTTTAACAATCAGTACAATGAACTTTCTACATATTATTCTGTAATGTAATTTAATGCAAGAAAATTACGAATAGATGTTAAAAAGAAATATACATATAAAATAAATTTTTTTGCAAGCTATGCTTTTACGTTTGTCGATATTTGAATCACATTGATAGTTTTTTATTAGGTTTTATTCACGAATTAAGCTTTAAGCTGAATATTTTCTAATTTGCAAAAAATTTGCACGTCAAGAGGGGTTATCACGCAAATTTGAGTGAGCTTGAGTGAAAATGAATTCACTTCTATTTTAAATGAAACACATACACTTAGATACATGTACTCGAAGAAAGGATGCAGCTTCATTAAACCAATACAATAAAAAAATACTAATTTTTGGAATATTTCACAGGGCTGATTGCTTCAACAACGTTTACTTCCAAGGTTGCCTCAGTACATTGTTATTGACCGAGGAACAGGAAGAAATAAATCAATTGGTTGATTCTTTGGGGAAATAAGAAATGACGGACTGCACCTGGTGACTTGCCACATGGAGAGCCATCAAATTCTATTCTAGTCTTTAAAAAGAGCAGCATTGTTATTTTAAGTTGTTGTTCTTTTATATAAAATTCAATTTTAGTTAATTTATTTTCATTTTTTCATTAAGTTTTATAATTACTGTTTATTTTTAGCACATCAACGCCTACAATTGCATTAAAGATTGATTGTAAAATACACTGTTATTTATTTCATGTTTTATATTTTGTTCTTTATTCATTTTTGCTTTTTATTTTCATATAAAGTTTTTTGTTAGCGATGTAATTCATTTTTCCTCTGATCAATGTCTTAAATCAGTAAAATAAAATAACAATGTTCGATAAGAAGTTATTCACTTCACTTACAGGAACCGTACGCAAACTTGGTTATACTACAAGATAAAAGTGTTCAAAAATATGTAATGTGAACACTTACTCAATTTTCAAATGAAATTTTCCAACTGTTTTTGAAAGATTATAAAAATTGAAAGCACTAAAAAAACGAAGAATTATCATTAATGTACTGGAATGAAAAACATTACCAGTCCAAATGATGAGTGATTGTCACGTTACACTAAACACAGGTTGTAAAATATTAAAGCATGGCTAATTTGCACTATGGAAATTTCAAGTTCCACTCAGTTTTTCACACTTTTTCTTTTAAAATTTTCAGTTTATAGATAAATTTTCCGGAAATTTTCTGAGGACTGTCGGAAAATTAAAATTGATAAGATAAAAAATTTCCAAGATTTAATATCGCGATATAATAATGCCTACACACTTTGAAAAATTATATTTCAGCGTAGATTAGAAATTAGTTGCTGTGACTCCTGTGAGAAACTATGAACATAAAGGGGCCATTTTTATTCATAGTTTAGGTAATATGAAACAATAATAAAGAATGAATGACAAAAATCAATGATTCAACATTAAAATAATACTAGAATTGAATGGAATATGAGAAAACGAACTGAAAAATGAAAATATAAAATCAATAAAAATTATCACTAATGTAAGTTGGGATAGCTTAGCCTTGCCTTAGCTTCAACGTTCTTTTGAAATTTGAATACTGAGATCCCCCTGGCGATGGATTTGATATTAATTATAAAAGAAGTATTTTAATCAGACTAATTCAAACAATTCAAATGCCTAATATTCAGTAGCTCCTGTCTAAATCGCGCTAATTTTTTTTTGCTGCAACATCATCTTCATTTGTATTTTTTGGTAACTAAGTAACTTTCGGAATTTCTATTCAACTTACATAGTGAAAAAAGTGATAAATAATTATGTAAATCAGAAAATAAAAAATTAATGTGACACTAAGTAAATCATGCAACACACAGCAAGTTTATCTAATTGATTATTTCAATTTAAAATACCTACGAACCTGATTTTATTCAAGTTTAAACATCATAGAAATAGAAATGAAAATAAATGATTATACGTATATATTTTAAGTAACTATTCTCCCTCACTCACACTCTCTCTCTCTCTCTCTCTTTGCTTCTATTTCAACTTTCAAAACCCCAATTTCTCAATGTATCCATTAGCATTGATCTTAATCATTCATTCATGGAAATTGAATCAAAGTTGTTTCAGTTTTTTGTACTACCAAGTGGTCAGCAAGGAGGTGAAAAAAACGATTCATCTCTTTAGTTGCTAATAATAAAAAATCTCTAAAAATTAAATTGAATAATAATTATTTTTAAAGATACATTTAAAAAAATGAAAAAAGATTGAAAATATGAATAAACATTTTTTTTATTTTTTGAAGCAATATAAGATTACGGTACTTTTGTTATCATTCGTTCTCTCGGCAACCGAAATCACACCGAAATGAACCAAAAATTCAGTGTAAATAGTTGGAAATTTAAACCAAGTTAAAGATTCTTGGTTTTGATTAATTTTAATTAATTATTTTCATTCTTTTAAATTACCATTTTCTTGCCTGCATATCAAAAATTTCTTAGGTATATCAACTTCTTAAATTTCTTTCCAGTCAATTGAGTATTTTATGGACCCAATTCTTCTTCAAAAAAAAGTCACTGAAAATGCTGCAGAAATGCAGAATATGGTACAAGACTTATTAAATTGGGAAAAAGATATGAAAAGAAAAGAAGAATCACGTTTACAAGAAATTTCACCTAATCAAGAAGAGGTAATAAATTCTGTAAGTCAATAACTAGTTTGTGTAATTTTACTATCTTCTCTTGTAAAAATTTTAGTTGCCTCCGGTGAGGAAAAAAATTCCCAAGAAAACACATGAAAGTGAAGTAAGTTTTAAAAATTATGTTGAATAGATCGTTCGTATCATGAATTACTTTCACCACGTTATTTATGTTAAACTTGTTTCACTGTAGTTCAAAATTGATGATTCATCAGACATGAGCGAAGAAAAGATTGCCGAAAGGCAAATTCGCGAAAAATCATTATTTGAGAAAGAACGAGTAAGTACCATTGATATAATAAATTGTATGAGGTAAGTACACATGTGTAATATTTTTTTCCGTTTCAGGGCAATGAATTAGTAAAACAAAAAAAGTATTTGGAAGCTATTCATCATTATTCACTTGCAATCGAAACTTACCCCAAAGATGCAACATTCTATGCGAATCGAGCTCTTTGTTTCCTCAATACGAAACAGTAATTTGATGTGTGGATTTCTTCTAATCTAATTTCATTTTATTAATTCACTTCCATTACGTAGATGGAAAGAAGTTGAAACTGATTGCACGATAGCTTTACAACTTGATTCAAATTATGTAAAAGCATATCAGCGTCGAGCATTAGCGCTCAAAGAACTTAATCAGTTATCTGAAGCTCTAGAAGATCTTCAAAGTGCTATCAAACTCGAACCAAAGAATTCCAGTTTGAAAGCGGATTTTGCAAAAATAGAAAAATTGCTCAATGATAAGGTGAGAAATTTAACAAATTTAAAATTCTATCACATTATACGTGTAAAACTTTAAATTGATGAAAATTTGTAGGCTGCTCTTGCTGGTAAATCAGCTCCGTCCAAAGAATCGAATAAAACTTTAGCTTACATTTTCAAAGAAAAAGTAAGATACCATACTTTATCATAACTACACATATAGAGCCTATCACTCATTTAATTCCATTATACAGGGCAATGCTTTTGTGAAAAAAAAGAACTGGGTATCCGCTATTGAAAATTATACTGAAGCTTGTCGATTGTACCCCGAAGATTCATACTTTTATTCAAATAGAGCATTATGTTACTTGGAACTAAATGAGTAATTCATTACTTCAAAATTATGGTGGAGTAATTTTCGTTCTGACTGCAGTATGTATTTTCCATAATTTTCAGACCGAAGAAAACAATTTTGGATTGCATACGAGCTTTAGAATTGGATCCAAATAATACAAAAGCTCTGTATAGAAAAGCTTTAGCTCATGAGAGGTTGAATAATGACTCTTCAGCTCACGATGATCTACTCGCTGCTTTTAAAATAGAGCCTACCAATAAAACTGTTCAAGAAAAGCTAAATAAATTGGAGAAAAAATTAGGTTTAAAACAGGTACTATAGTTTGTTCAATTTAAAAAGCGCTGTGAGAAATTCATAAATAAATGACGTGGGCGAATAGGGTGTTTTGAAATCGATTTTTAAGGCATTCGATTGGTTAATAGGCATAGCTTTCTGATAAGCCGAGGTCCTTTTTAAATTGAACAGGCCACAAAAAGTTTATTTTTCTGTTACATTTTGTAATATATGAAATTTTGAATTTTTTCAGGAAGATGATACAAATTCTGATGATCAATCTCGAAAAGATTCTTCATCGAAAAAACGCATATGTGGAGAAAGATTTATTAAACTGGGAGGAAAGTTTATCGAACCAGTTAAAAAACCACCTCATCTGTTATCTAAAGTGTGTATATACAGCATTAGTTTTGATATTGAAAAGCTCGGACTTGTCGGAAAAAATAGATATTAGATATTAATTCAACCTTTAATTTTCAGAAACCTTTAAATAAATTAACAATTTCTGATGCATCAGAAATCGATATTTTACAAAATGTACTTAGCAAATTGACTGATACCGATAAATCGTCCTCAAAACAGTGTAACACAACTCAGTTACCTCAAGCTAATATTAAAGCCAAGTCAAAAAAAACAGAAACGCAAATCGACGTAAATTCTTTACCAGAACCTAAAACATCAATGCAATTTGTTGCTTGTTGGAATAAATTATTATGCGATTCATTTTCACAATATCAATACCTGAAAGTAAGACAAAATAATACCAGCAACTTCAATAAAAGAAAACTTCACGACAATTAACACTTATCCAATTTTTAGAAACTGAATGGAGAAAAGTTTCCACTTATTTTTAAAGATGCTTTGGAAAGTGATCTATTTAGTCAAATTTTGGAAGTTCTTGCTACAGAATTTATTAAAGCCAACGAACCAGTTTACCATTATTTAAATGGGCTGAGTAGCGTGAAAAGATTCAGCGCTTTAATATTATTTGCATCTGAAGAAGATAAAGAAAGTAAGTATATTTCGCAGAAATGTTTTATAAAATATTCATAATTTCTTAATGCATATCTATCGTTTTTTTTTCCTTCAGATATTAGGCTAGTGATTAATCATTGTAAGGACTTGAAAGAAGTTCCTGCGGCAGACATATGTGCGTTAAAATCTCGATTTTATGTAAAATAAATGTTCAAGCATTTAAACGTTCCAAGTTTTGTGCGATATGGCATGTTACAATTTTTTATTTTTTCATAGCGTCGTTTCAACAAACTGTTTAGAAATTATCAAAATAATTGAACTTGTAACCATTTCGTTGAGAATTTCGTTTTTCACTTCTATAATTACTCAATCATGAATTTATTTTTTCGAATTTTATTTGTACGTAATCAGCTGCTGATTCACCTTCGAACTTCGTACTATGTGTGTATGATAAGATCGTTTTTTCGAATTTTTTTTACGTTTGAATAAAAATTAAAAAAAAAATTGTTATTTTATTCCGTTATTTTCTAGAAAACTGTATGGTTTGATGGAAATGAAAAACAGTCATTATACTTGGCTTTCCTTATTTCATTTCTTCTGTTTCACGAAAATTTACAGTAGATTTTCAAAGGGATTTAAACGATGAATGTTATCAAAATTTCATTAAGTATACATACAGAAAGAAATCATCGATACTTCATGAAGAAAATATTCAATCAATATACAATTTTAATTAAATACGTCATTCTTTTTATATTAGAAGTGGGTATATAGGTAAAAACTAGCAAACATATTTACATGTGTTCGATTCCAGAATGCGTATTATACTGAAACAAAATAATGATCGAGTACACGTAAATATTTTCACTTCGAATGACGAACGTATTTTGACAGTGAGATGTTGAGTTAAAATGCGTTCTCAATTTTCATAAGCAAGCAAACAAATCATGAGCACAACGTGCACGTCTGTAAGTGTTTAGTGCTCAGTAAAACCCCAAAATTTTATGATTACGTTAAATTCCTCTTTTTGCGAACAGCCACATCATTGGTTATGGATTGTTGACAAGTTTTATAATTGTCCAATAAGAACTATGGTGTGATGGCGTGATGCAAACAACGGTTGGATGATATATGATTCACGATTGGACGCGAGATGATAGATAAAGAAAGTGAAAAACAGCTGTACCATGAGCTGTATAACTTCAAACTTGTAAGGAAAGGGTATTAGGTAGTTATTTCATTAAATTGCCTTACGAAGAATTGATTTGTTTTTGTTTTCGGAGACTTATTGCGTTCTCTGCATCTCGAGTCGTTATTTATTTCGTTTTTCTTATTTGTTTCATTCATTCTACCACTAGTAAATATTGAACATCCGTGGATTAGTATAAAAAGAACAATTTCGTTGACACTATTAATTGTTATCAGTGATCGAAAGTTTAGTGATAATTACGAGAATATATTAGCATAATTACTATGACATTACAGAAAAGACCATGTTTGTGCGCGTATAGGTTCGTAATACTTCATTATCATTATGATTAAAATTACTCAAATTATTCTAGTTCCTTGTATCTGAACTCATAAAATTATTTTTGTAGGATTTTGAAACTTTCGAGTGTCAACTTTTCGGACCAATCGTTGAATAAAATTCACCTGCCGAATGACCGTCGAAAGTATAATTTAGATTTGACCTGGAATCGTATGAAAGTTCTATACCAGTTCCAAGAATACATCAAATTAATCAATATGAACAAACAATACTCACCAAAAGAATGGATTAATACTGTTCTCAAGTTACCAAATTTATTCTCTGCCGAACCACTTAAAAAACCATTTCAGCCTACATTACCTCCTATTCCGGAAGTATCTGAAACGCTACCTAAACAAATTAATGAAGTACCTGATTATATAGAAGTTCCTAAATCCGTATCAGAACAAACTGTGCCTGATACTAAAGACCAGTCTTATAATATACCTTTGATTAGTAACTGGAAGCAAAAAAGTGTAGCTCCAGAATCTCCTAAGAAGGATGCTCCTATACCTAAATGGAGAAATAATGTTACCGTATCTTCGCCTGTAAGTTTGAAGTTTGTATGATTTTACTATTGTGAAATTTGAATTTCTAATTTCTTTAATTGTTTTATAGACCACCGTATTATCTAGGGTGAAACATCTTTTAACTCTAATTGATTGCGCTGAAACGATACAATCAAAAGTAAAACGAATAGAAGATTTAACCGTATTTTTAGCGAAACATCGTGAAGCTAAACTAATTGCTGTTAAGGTAAGTTGTCGATACAGATTAAAGTAGGAGAAAAAAAAATATCTACCTGTTCTAATATGGAGCGTAAATTATTTCAGGAAGGTGCTGTACAAAAATTACTTCGCGTTAGAGCGAAAACGAGAGATTTTGCTACTCATAAGGTTTTAAGAGAAGCATTTGCTTTATTAGGCCATGTTGATCCACTACCTGGTAAAGGAATCAGAATTTTATCAGTCGACGGAGGTGGCATTCGGTAAGTCCTACAAATATTAAAGTGTTAAAGCGATTGTACTCATTCATGTAATTGATTCTAATTGAAATTTACAGGGGAATCGCCGTCATTGAAATGTTAAAAAGAATAGAAGAATTAACTGGCAAAAGAATATACGAGTTATTTGATTATATTGTTGGTGTCAGTACAGGTTCCATCTTAGTATCTTGCATCGGTGAGTTATTAAAAGGCACTAATTCTTCTCGAAACAAAATGAGAAAATTATCGTCGAGTATTAATCATGAAATTTCAATATAATCGAAAATGATTCATACAGGTACACCTCAAGGAATATCTTTAGATGAAGCTCTCTCTTTGTACACTGATTTTGGAACCAAATTATTTACGCAAAGCCCTTTTTCGGGTTTTGGTAACTTAGTTCGGGGACGTGCGTATTACGATACGACCATGTTTGAGCAACTATTGAAACGATTTATTGGCGAAACTCCTTTGATAAAAACCAACAGAGATGCTAATTGTCCGAAGGCAAGTTTAAAATTCAAACTGATTTGCAGCATTTCTGTTAGGTTTTCTTCATTTTAAAAATATATTGCAGTTGGCAGCTGTTTCTACAATTATGAATCAAAGTTCTATTATGCCATTTGTATTTCGTAACTATGCATTGCCATGTAATCGTCCATCTCAATTTTTGGGAGGCTGTCAGTATACCTTATTTGAAGCTGTCAGAGCTTCGGGAGCTGCTCCTACCTTTTTTGAAGAATTCTGCCTTGATGGAATTGTACATCAAGTACGTGAATGCATTCTGTATTTTTGTAACACTTTATATAAAATATGGATTATCATCTGTTTATCTTTAGGATGGAGGTATTCTCATGAACAATCCTTGTGCTCTAGCCATTCATGAAGCCAAATTGCTTTGGCCTAATAGTGAAATTCAGTGCGTAGTTTCGTGCGGTACAGGTCGCCATGCTCCGCTATCTGTTGCCGCAGAGTCCGTGAAATCTAGTGTAAATCCTTTATCTGTTTCGTGGAGAACAGTCTTCAATAAAATATTAGAAAGTGCAACAGATACTGAAGGTAAATTACCTCGCTTGAATAGATGGTGTCTTTCCAAGTAGAAATTTCTCAAAATTTCATGTTATTCGTAGGAGTTCATACAATTCTGAATGATTTGCTTCCACCGAATGTGTATTTTCGTTTTAATCCATACCTCACTGATCTGATCGCAATGCACGAAAATAAAGCTCCTAAAATTTCACAATTACGTGAAGAGACAAACTTATACATCAGAAGAAACGAAGAAAAGTTTGTTGACGCTGCTACGAGTTTATTAATCAAACGAACTGCAACTCAAAGAGTGCACGATTTTCTGGAGCAAAAGTCCTACGAATATGGTTTAAAAAACACTGCTTGTAAATTGTAGATTTTCTTTACTTCTTTTGTACCTGACTGTAAATAACAGTAATGACTTTTATGTTTGTAAATTCATTGATGAAATTCTTTGTTATCACTTGGTCTTCTAGTTGTCAAGATAGTATTTTTGAATTGAATATTCAATAAATAAAATTCCAAGATTCAACATCGAAGTTATATTTTTGTAGTTCATCTAACACAGTGGTTATTTTTTAGGTGCGGCTTTTGCGGCGGTTTTCTTTGCAACTTTTTTTTGTGATTTGACTTCTTTCGCAGCTGGTTTTTCAGATTGCTCGGTTTTCTTCTTCGCTAAGAATTCTTTCTTCTTAGCAATTTTTTGAAGAAGAACTTGGTGTTTCTTCGTTAAAGGTTGCTACAAAGATAAAATAAAGGTAAATAACACCACTATTGAAACGTAAACTCGATCTAAAAAAAACCTTACTCCTGCTTTCTTCAAAGCAAATGCTTCTTTGAGTAGAACACGTTTTTCTGCCGCTCTACTGGCACGTCGTTTCAATACCGCAGCGTACGGATTCAATTTGATCATGGTACGCATATGTTTTAACGGATTCAATTTCCGGGTTCTTCTGGGTACCGACTGTCTATATATACATAAAAAAAAAAAAAAAAAGGATATTAGTACAATATACTTTACAAATAGTGCTCCTTCCACGACAAAAAATAATAAGATATCACTTACCTACGATGGCGGAGTACAGATTTAATTTCATCAGATTTGAATAAACGAGCTAAATCGGTGTTGGTCATCATTGGGTAAGGAAGATTGTAATTATTTTTCAAACTGGCCTTCTTTTGCCATGTTCCGTATAATTGATCAAGTTGCTTGAAAGCAGCTTCGGTCCAGATAACAAATCTGCCTACATGACCACCAGGAGCCAATTTCAACAAATTCAACTTTCTAATGTTGATAGTGTCCACTCCAGGAATGTTACGGAAAGCTTTCTTCAATCCCTGAAACAGCAACAACATTTGAAAATCATGTAAAAATTTAAGTACTGTTGAAATATCAAAGATAAAAATATTATATAATATTTTAATCGCCTCTCCATACTTTAGGAAAAATAAAGACGAAGATACGCTTCTATAACTATATAAATCAGCACCAAAGAAATATCATATAAAAGAAAATGTATTTCGCGATATAGAAAACAGCGCATATTGAATTGCTTTTACCAAGTCATCATCAGATACGTATTCATCAGTCAAGTATTTTCAGCAACACAGACCAAGATCGATGAAGATCATCATTTGTCAAATATTGAAGAATTCAGAAATTCTGTTAGTTTCCAAATTCTTATTATCATTCTTTATTTACTTTTTTCGTATCGTATAAATCATAGCAACAACATTTGAAAGAATGCACCTTACCGTAGAAATATTAACGATAAAAATATTGTACGTTTTAATTGCCTCTTCGTACTTCGAAAAAAAACAAAAAGTGAAGATACGCTTCTAAAACTACATCAATTTAGCACCATATGGAACATCACGAAGGAAAGTGAATTTCGTGATATGGAAAACAGTGCATACAGAATTGATTTACAAAGTCATCATCAGATACGTATTCATCTGTCATGTATTTTCAGCAACACAGACCAAGATAAACAAAGATCATCATTTGTCAAATATTGAAGAATATAAAAATTCTATCAATTTCCAAATTCTCGTTTACATTCTGCATTTACTCTATTCTTGTTGTATAAATAAAGGAAAAATCACCTCACAATTCTCATCAGAAAAAAATTTGTCATCGATCATGAAATATCAGCAACACAGACCAAGATATTATATAATCATCATTGAAGAAATTGTGAGGAGACTAGAAAATTTGAACAAAATGAATGAATAAAACGAAATATCGCGAAAACATACACAATAAATCATGTCAAAGATGGTAATCAAATCTTCAACAACGAACTAATTTTAAGCGATGACTTGATAGGAGAAACTGTCAGTTTTGAACGACCTCTAGTTCATCAGTATGACATGATAGAGAACGCCTATCAAATACACGTTTATATTGCACACGTGAGGTACACAATTGACGCAAGAACGACAACTATGTGGACATTATTATGTGCTGAAGTTTACAATTTAAGTCATAGAAATATTGCGAGATAGAACTGTTAGTTTTGAACGACCCCTAGCTCATGATGTAACATGATAGAGAACGCCTATCAAATACCCTTTAGTATTGCACACGTGAGGTACACAATTGACGCAAGAACGACAACTATGTGGACATTATTATGTGCTGAAGTTTACAATTTAAGTCATAGAAATATTGCGAGATAGAACTGTTAGTTTTGAACGACCCCTAGCTCATGATGCAACATGATAGAGAACGCCTATCAAATACCCTTTAGTATTGCACACGTAAGGAACACAATTGGCGCAGGAACGACAATTATGTGGACATTATTATGTGCAGTTGCAATTGAAGATGTCAATGCAAATTGACGAATAACAATTGGTGAAAAAATTCTGAAATGGAAAATATGTTGGTTTCGAACGACCTCTAGTTCATGAAGTAACATGATAGAGAACGCCTATCAAATACCAATTTTATATTGCACACGTAAGGTACATAAATGCCGCAAAATAGTCGACAATTATGTGGACATTTTTATGTGCAGAAATTGGTCACTCGAGAGTTCGTTGCAAGTACATATCAATAAATCACAAGTTTCGATCAGATATTAAAATGCAAATCACAGTTAATTCATAACCCAATGCTCTGAATAATGAGTATCATCACATCAAGTCAAGTAATAAATACAGTATACTTAGTAATAACTTACTGAATAATTTCAACGATATATCAGATATTAAAACGCAAATCACAGTTAATTCATAACCCAATGCTCTGAATAATGAGTATCATCACATCAAGTCAAGTAATCAATATAGCATATACTTGGTAATAACTTACTGCATAATGCCAACGATATATCAGATATTAAAATGCAAATCACAGTTAATTCATAACCCAATGCTCTGAACAGTGAGTATCATCATAATCGTGTAAATTAGAATGAATACTAACCTTATCTCTGCTGTACACGATCAATGGGCCCTTGCGTTGAACATGACGCCTATTCCTCATTTTTCCTTTTCCGGCGCGCAGTCTCTTCGATTTGTACACCTACGAAACACACATTAAGAAATATTAGCTGTGAATTCATGTACATGCAATTCAGATCATCAAAAAGAAAGAAAAAAGAAGTATTCGAGCAATATTTATAAAAATTGAAATGCAAAATGAACTTTTCAAAAAATTTATGAAAATCTTGGATACACCACATACCTTGTTGATATCTTTCCAAACTCGCAGACGATGTAAGAAAGATACAGCTTGCTTGGTTCTGGTGTATTCCTGGATTTTATCGGTGACGACCAAGGGAAATTCTGGTACATCCTGTACTAAGTGACCTACAGAAAATAGCTTGCATACAGAAACTGGATTATCATTAATACAAAACTAACGAAGATCAAATATACCTTTGGCCATAACCAACGCCGGAACGCCAGTAGCAGCAATAGCGCTAACGGTAGCATATCTTTTCTGAGTAGTGTTCACCTTGCGATGCCATCTTCGCCAAACTCTGGTTGGAGCAAACATTCTTCCTCCTCTACACATATTACCGAAAGCACCCTGACCGCTGCGATGAGTACCGCCACCACGAACACGGGGGATACGCGCTACGGCTCGGCCGGTACCCCAAGATTCAGCACTGGTTTGATGGCCTTAAACAATCTTCCAAGTAAGTTCAAAAGTTTCACTTTGAAAGATGAAATGATAAAAGACACATACCGGCATCTTTGCTTACGGCGTACGGTTGACGATGATTTTTGGCGATGTTTTGATGTACGAAATTAACGACGTCGGGTCTAATGGGAGCTTTGAATACTGCTGGAAGTGTTAACGAAATACCAGTATCTTCATCTTTGTCGCCATACACCGTTACAAGAGGCCTAGCAACGGTAGCTACAGCCTGAAAAGAAACACGTTGTGATTAAGGTAAGTGTTGAAGAATTACAAGATGAGATGAATCAATTTCAAACATAAAACGTTAATGAAAGCAAATGTATAATAAACACACTATGACACTTACCATCTTGGTTTAATTTTCCTATGGATGATAAAGTTGATTTATTTTCGAAAAAAGATTGAAACACGACATTCGCGATTTCAACTCAGCACCTCGATGTTCTCATGAGAAATGCGTGGCGACTATCGAACAAAAATTCCATAAAAAAATTCTACATGGCTTTCTGTTAAAACCAGGAATTAAAACCGCTAGTAATAAAACCTATCATTTTTTAGATGGGTATTTAAAATTTGAAATTTTTTTATTGAAAAATATTACTTACAAATAGTTTTATAAATTTTTATTCAGTATTTTTTTTTAAATTATTTTTATTCAATAATTAACATTTCACAGATGTTCACTTATTTAAAAAAAAAGCCAAAATTAGTTCAAGTGATTTGAATATTTTTCGTTTCGACTCATCAGATTCAAATAATATTGACTTGACAGTTTTACCACTACCCAAATTTAAAAAAAACTTAAAATGCTACACAACACAGCACAGAGATTCCTGCAAGGTAATAAAGTTTTCAAATCGTAAATTTCCTTATTTGGAAATTTAAAATTTGTTTTTTATTTTGAAAATTATGGTAAAAAGTTCTCAAAATTGATGATCTTTACCTTTCGTTGGAGAGTGGAAATGAGGAACAAATCTGGGAGATTCAACTGTAACTGAAACGAGTTTATTGTAATTGAAATGACTTTATTTCATTTTTTAATGAGGCAATTTTCAAAATATGAAGCATATCGTGTGCAAACACAAACGCAGAGATGGCAAAATTTTGAATAAGTACATCTTTGATCGAAGTTAAAAAAATATGACTATGTAAAACTTTATATTCGTAAACTGGGTACAATAAATTCAAAACATGAACTGAAATGTAGATGAAAATTTCAATTAAAAGAACCGGTCTCCGTAGCTTGTTTTTCTGAACTGTCAGAATTATCCAACGATTTAACTTGTTTTTGAATAGTTTCGGGGCTGATTTCAGCACTCTGACTTCCTGCACTTTCAGAATTACCATAAAATTTGTCTTGTTCTTGTTTAGATTCGCATTCAGCTTCTGCAGTCTGTTTTTCCATACTATGAGTAATATCTTCAGATTTCGCTTGTTCTTGTTTAGATTCAAAGTTCTCTACATCATTTTTCAGCACGAAATCATCGGGTAAAACCTTAGAATATACATCAGATGTTTCATTATGATACTCTTCATAATGAGCATCTAGTGTTTCCATATATGTCAACATACTATGAAACACATTAAGGAAGAAACGCCGAGTATAATCATATTTTTCACTCATAAAATTTACATATCTACATATGCAAGTTTAAAAAGGATACGATTTATTTTCTTTTTCTTCTTTGATAATAATCGGATATATCTGCTTATCTCTGAATTCTGAAACTAACTGTTCAACATCTTGAAAATCCAACTTTTCGTGTATACCATTATCTCCGTATTTACCGTTATACCAATCGTAATGAACCTGAATAAATTATAAATACCTATAAATGAAAAAATGCACAAAAATGAATCGTAAATGTTGAAAATTTACTTGTTCCAGAAGTAAACCAAGCCCCGGTGCGACTGGTAACTGTAGCGATTCATTTGCAAGAAATGCTTTGTTTATATACTCTGGAGTAACGTACCCTCTAGCCATTGCCATAAGTATTCCAATCATTTTACGAATTTGATGCAGCATGAAACTTTGACCTATAAAATTCACACGTAGGTACATACGTTTACAAAGATTAAATTTGCTTGTAGAATACCTTTTACTAAGAATGTTACAAGTTCTAAATCATCTCTTAAAACAGGTGGTTGACAGACCACACTCATTATGTGCCTTTTGCAACTTGGATCTAATGGTTTTCTGTAAAAAAGGAAGTAATTTCAAAAAATTATACCCAATAACGTAAAATATATACGTACAATACACCTATTTCAAGTTACCTGCCAGATGTAAAATTGTGGTAATTGTGAGTACCCACGTAGCTCATGGCCCATTTATTTAAATTTTCAATAACTTCTTCACTAATTCTATACTTTTCGCTCAGTGTTACTGATTTTGGTGCAAATGCAAAAGATGGGCATGTATACGAATAAGTACGATAATCACAGCTATTTTTACTGTTGAATCCTTTCGTAACTCTTTTAACTGCTAAAATACGTATTTGCTCTGGCAGATGCTGATTAATATCCTCAGCTTTGACACCATCTCCTAAATTGAATAGTAATCGATTTAGAACACATTTATTAAAAAAAATTCTATTGTATCAGACACTCACTCATATTGAGATTTACAACTTGACGAAGAGCTGAAACACCTTTATCTGTACGTGCTGCTCGTTGGAAATGAACTAACTGTTGTTTCAGAAATTCTTCGTCATTGATTACATCTAATTTCTTCAACGCTACCATAATATCTTCTTCAATAGTTTTCGAGCCGAAATTTCTACCAATTTAAGTACAAGTATAAAGACAACAATTGAGCTTTTCTGCCATCAATTATTCTACCTTTGTAAACCGAGATATCCTTGACCACAATATGCCAGTAACAAAGCGTGCATTTTTTTCTTGATTCGAGGTTTCTTACTATCGTGCAAAACTTCGGAAGTTTCATCTTCAGCTTTTCTTTTGTCAAGAACTGGCCACGGATCAGCCATGTTGTAGGACTTTATAAAACGCCTAAATGTTACAGAATTCAAAACAATGCCTGTAGAGAAAAATTATACAGGTATTGTAAAAGAAATAAGTAAAATTTTAAAGGGAGGCAGAAAAGTTGAATACTCGCATGGTAGTACTTCTTTACGGAAAGAAAAACTAAGACCGGCCAATTTGTTCAACATGAGAATTACTATGACCGAATGATTTGAGAAATATCAAAGCGCTAACATTAAAATGGTAGGGCAATCATGTAAAAACAATTGAACACATCTCCACTCAAATTTCACGATACAAAAAAATTAAAAAATTAATTTCATGATTCAAAACATTTATATTTTATATCAGGGCACCTCCACGAGAAATGAAAGTTAACGAAAAAAGAAAAACAATAGTGATAGTGATAGTATGATGAACCATTTGCCTATTTATCACTATTCTGTTTTTCCTTTTCGTATGCTTGAGCTCGAAGTCCGATATTAATATAATATTTCATAGACATCACCTAAGTATTGTATTACGTTTGGCATTTGGCCAAATAGTGAATTTCATCATACATTTTTCGAAATGGTCGAATAAAAAAAATGCATATTACTATAATAGTAAATCAATACTGAAAGGTTGCTTAAACCTTAAAGGCAGGTTTAATCAATTTCCATAAAAAAATCTAAATAAGCGGTTGAAAACTTCAAAATCATTTGGAAAAATTGCCACAAAATTTACTATTGCTTACACAAAAGTTAGCCACTTCAGAATTTTTAATTGAATTTTTGAACATCCCAAATTGCAGACTTTGTAAATAAAAATATTTCTTACAACTTTATTTGTCATGTATACATTTTGCCTATCTTCTTTATTGAAAGGACTACATTTGTTTGAATTCTATTAGTCACTAGCCTCATTCAAATAATCAAGAAAACCAATCTATTAAATAAACAATAAGTAAACGATTTTAGTTTCCTAACAGTATTTATTTTATTTTTATCCTTTCAACAACCGATTAAAAGTTTTATCTATTCATTATTCAGAAAAAATAAAGAATCAATTTCAACACCAATATTCCTTTAGAAATATTGGTGTGGTGTTGATTTTTGTTGATTTCATTTTGTAAAAATCTGCCTTAATAAAAATTATTGAAAAATGTGAGTATATTGGCGCTGAATCGTACTGAAAAATTATTATCAATACCGTTAAAATTAATTCTTTATTTTTCCCGAATAATGAACAGATAAAACTTAATAAAATAAATATTGTAAGGTAACTGAAATTATTTTTATTGGTTATTTAATAGATAAAGATAAAATAAATTCCGTTGAAAATCCGAAGAAATAAATGTGGATCAGGATTAGGTATAATCATAGATGAAGGTTCATCTATGGTATAATACGCATTATTAATATTTCTGAGAATGAAAAAATAATAAAATTTGATATTTTTTGGATGCCTAAAAAATGATTAAAATCGAGTAGATTTGTGAAAATTGATTTCAATAGTTTTCTATCGCATTGTTACGAATCGAGCTAAGGGCGGTAGCTGGACTTTCTTCGTTTTTACGAAAAATTTTTGACAAGAATCCATAGACATTGGTATCGATTATCATGGTATGGTTTGTCGGGCTCTTGCAAAGTTGATTTTGACTAGAAAAAATAATTTGTGGTATAGAAAAGTGCAAGGAGTAAATGTGAAAAGAAAGTTTTAGAACGCCAATGTAATTATATACAACACCATTTAATTTGAAGTATTATTTTAAAAATACAGTATTTCAATTTTGAACAACTTGGAACTAAACGGTTTGTTCGGAGTCGCATGACCTCCACAAAAGAGAAGCACTGAGATGAATTTTTGATAAGTTGATTAAGAATAATCTATTTTTACTTTAATACGGAGTAAATAAAATAAAAATCGAACAATTCTAGTGAATTTATATAAAAAATTCAACCTCTTATAAAATTCCATATTTTAGAACTTTGGAACTTTGCGGAGGTCACTCGACTACACCTCCGACATCACTTTAAAACAGAAATGTGAACAACAAATAATAATAGTGGAACTAATTTTTCGTTTCGCGTTCAAAAGCTAAGTAGCGTATACATAATGTAGTATGTTTCATAAATACTTATGATCAAAGATCTACAAATTCAAATAAATTGCAATTATAAATACGATGGTATCGAAGTTTTGGTTGATTTAATCATGAAAAAAACTAAACTAAACACAGATTATTGAAAGAAATCTGCTTTTCATCGGGATGCTTCTTCAAAACGTTTGGATACATTTTGCCAATTGGCAATTTCAAAAATAGCTTTTACATAATCAGGTCTTACATTTTTATATTGCAAATAATAGGCGTGCTCCCAAACATCAATTCCAAACAACGGTACAAGACCTAGAATTCAAATAGCAAATTAATTAATTTTGAAAATACACACGCATATATTATATGGCTCACTCATTTCTTTAAATTGTGCTTACCCGTAGTTGCTTGTAACGGATCTTGATTAGCACAAGCAGCCAAAGCTAAACTTTTGGATTTTGGATTATATCCTAACCAAGCCCAACCAGAACCTTGTACACCAACAGCAAGCGCGGATAATTGTTGCTTGAACGAGTCAAATGACCCAAACGCCTGATTAATGGCATTTTCTAACTGACCTTGTATAAAAAGAATGTTCATGAATTTACCTCAATATCATCTACAAATTCACATCGTAAAGGAATAAATACATACTACTCGGCTTTCCAGCGCTTGAACTCGGACTGAGAACTTCCCAGAATATACAATGATTTAAATGTCCACCGCCATTGAATTTTAATCCCGGTCCCAATTCAATAATAGCTTTCGTATCACCTACAGAAAAGATTGCCGTTACTGATAGAAGATGAAATGAACGCTGATTTATCGACAGCTGATTCTTACTTTTAGCAATAGCTTCTTGTAATTTTTCTTCCGCAACATTGTAATTATTCACATAAGCTGCATGATGTTTTTGATGATGCAAAGTCATAATATCTCTAGATACAATGGGTTCTAAATCCTTGTAATCATAGGGTAAATTCGGTAAGGTAACTTTAGATCTCTTCGTTATAAAATTAACAGGGTGGGTTTTCCTAAAAATGGTAAATTAAAGTAAAATGATTATTGAGTTACGATTACGAAAACATATTCTGGCAATTCAAAAGCCTTATTCAAAGAGAATCCCAACAATATCAAAAAAATAAGAATACTCACCGGATAGATAAATTTATAATACGTTGTAAAGACATTTTGAACGTAATGTATGTTCTACAAAATATTGAAAATAGTTTTAAAAATGGTAATGTACAACTTTACGTTTCAACTATAGTTTCAACTTGTAATCGAAAGAAGAAGATTTGAAGATTTGGTTTCGTATTGATAATTTTTTGATAAAGAATGAAAGTGGAAAATTACGAAAAACAATGAAAGGATATTTTTTCGAAAAAAATGTGTGGGAAAAATTTCTACAAATTACATAAAAAGACTACAACTGAAACAAGCATAACGAAAACAAACGTACATTCTCAGAACGTGAAAAGTAGGCTTGAATTCGTTGATTTGTTCCAAGATTTTCAATGTTACCAATTACTGTTATTTTGAAGCTGACATCTCGTTAACAACTGCTGTTTTGTTGTTGATCATTTTTTTAGTTTTTTTTTATCTCTGATAAATTATTCAATTCATTGAGGAAAAAATTGTAAAAAAGTGTTGAAACGTTGATCTTCTTATATTATTTTCTTGTAAAATGCTGTAATCATTAGTTTACAATCCATTTAAAATGTCTGACGAAGTAGTAGTTGACGCTCTGCCATATATTGACCAGGGTTATGATGAACCGGGAGTTCGAGATGCCGTAAGTATCTCTGAAAATTTTCCTAGTGTTAATAAAAATTTCTGTCTACTGTTATTTCTTTCTCTTTTATACTTAATCAGGCTTTACAAATGGTTGAAGAAGAAACCAGACGTTTTAGACCCACGAAGAATTATTTAGAACATTTGCCAGCTCTAAAACTGAACGCATTTGAGGTATTAGGAATGATTTCTACATATTTTCAGTCAATATTTTTGTGATTGTAGTGTGAATAAATTTTTCTAGACTGATATAATGCGGCATGAATTTGAACGTATACAACAACGGTTACCAATGGAAGTTCTCAGTATGAAACGTTACGAATTACCTACTCCACCACCGGGAAGAATCGGTGATCTGACCGCATGGAGCGAATGCGTTGATAATTCCTCTGCTCAGTTACAACATCAGTCTGAGAGGTAAAAATTTCTGCATTTAATGCAGTACAAACCTTTTGTGGATAAGAAACTCATGGTAATATTCATTCATAGAATAAATAATTTGGAACTGCTTCACGACTTTGGCACCGAAACTTGGAGAAGCAATGTTGAAGTGTTATTAAAAGATGTCAGTATTGAACAAAATCGATTGCAAGATTTGAGGTAAAGTATTGCTACCTTTCACTTATTGTCTATTAAGTTTATTTTGATGTTTAATGTTTGTCGGTTTTCAGAAAACAGATTCAAGAAGTGAACTGGAGTCGAAAGAAAAGTCAGTTGCAAATCGGTGAAAAATTGAAAGAATCAGATGCTAAGTGGGTTAGTTTAGTAGGTAAAAATTACGAAATTAAACAGGCAATTGCTGAACTGGAAAGACAAGTATACGAGAGAAAATTAATCAAGCAAAGACAGAACAGATAATTAATTTGTAGTATCGTTTATATGGTAATATATTTATTGATAAGATTTTTTTTCATTGTCGACGATATAATGTACATTCAAATAAATATCTGATTTAGAAATTAAAGTTGCGAATTTTAGGAAAATTGATGAGAAGAAATATCTAATCAGCGCTTATACTACCGGAAAAATTTTTAAAATGCAATTGAAACAAATGATTTGAATCGCTATATGAAAGTAATAAAGCTAACATGAGATTCAAAAAGTCAAATTAAAGCTAAGTCTTAAGTGATACCGGCTTCAAAAAAAACCAGCTTCCTTGTGAAAAATAATAAAAATACAACCCCTGCTTATCGATCACAAACATGCACTCTTTCAACTAAAAATTACTTGGTAATAAATAATGGCAATATTTGAAGAGAAAGTTATACATAGATATAAATGCAAAGAATACTTGGCTTTTAGCCTCTAAATAATAAAATACTGATTCAGTTAGTTGAGTACTAATTGAAAATACTGATAAAATATTAGGTAACATCATGCAGAACTTTGTTTTTGGAGATCGTTGTGTTTGTTGAACTCGCCAGTGACGTCCACAAATCCGGATACATCTCGTGGTTTACACGTTAGTTTATCTTTATTCAAGTCTTCCAGAAATGCAATTCGTTGCTTAAGACTTTTCACTTGAGCAGCGTGTTTATCCATCATGGTAATCATTTCAGTTTCCAATTTGCGCAATCGTAATTGAGACTTGCGTTTACAACGTTCTAACGTTTTCATCAACGCGCTAATTGACAATAATAAAATAATAATTAAATCAAAATTCACGCTGTTCATGAAAGTGTCGGTAAATACATACCAGTTTGTATTTTTCAGTTGATTAGCAAGTTCCAATGATTGTTTTTGGCGTAAATCGGCATTTTTGTTCACTTTTTCCAACGTCATAGCAACTTCTTTAAGCCTTTCTTGAAGTTTTGCTTCTTTATCACCGTCAAATTGTTCTTCAGTTTTCACATAAACATAAGCTTGCAACTGAGACTGTAAAGCTGCAATTTTTAATTCAAGCGTTTCTCTTTCACGATCCAACATGTAAACAGTAGCTCGTAATTCCGCATTATTTTCGCGCATCTCCATCAAGTCCTGTGGAACACGAGAAAGGTTATTGAAAAATTAGTAATACCGAATAATGAATTAAATAATTAAACACAAACCTGAATTAGAACAGCCATTTCTAGGTCCAATTTTTTTGCTTCGTATGGTGAAGGTTTTGGTCTATTTTCAAATTCATTATAATGGTAACTTTCCAGTTCAACTACAGTATTACGGATTGTTGAATTATCTTTTTTCATCTTCGCAATGGCAGTTCTGTAGTCTTTTTCTTCTTTACTGTAATAATAAATCAGGAATAGTTACAATAATTCCTTCAAAGACTTTTAATGAATTCATCTCTCACCTAATTAATGTATTTTCTCCTCGTTGTTCATGTATAAGCGCTACTAGCTGGTCATAAGTGTTAATTACTTCATCACACGTATCAGCGTACAGTTTCAAGGCAATAGCATTCGATTCATATTTACCCAGTAATAAATACATCCTACGGAGATATGTAAATTTAAATAGAATATCTAAAAGAAAAAGATAAAAGTGCTTCACAACAAGCTGACTCTACCTTTCACAATTTTCTTTGCTATCATGTAAAGTTATATGCAAAGTGTTATTTTGTGCCCTTAAGTGTTCTAGTTTCGAATGTAGCCGTTCAGCTTCTATTTCTAAATGTTTTTTATCTTGTCGGCAGAGCTCTTGAATATTGCATTCGGCTTGAACTCCTGATACCAAATGCTCAGCAATTTCAGTATGAGAAATCTGTTAAGAAGATGAATAATTAAAAAGATATGTATCGCTTTTCTTGAAAATAAAAAATTGTAAAAACACTTACGCCCAAATTGCTAATTTCAGATCCAGTTACTGATCTATCCATTTTTGGTAATCTAACTCGTTCTGCTACTTTCAAAATCGGCGTACTGGCTTCAGATCGAGCTTGATTGGAATAAGAAACTTTTCTTCGTAATTCTGGAGAATTTGTTAAAGCCAACCTTCGATTTTCCGACTCCCGAAGCTAAATTAATGATCGTTTAGTTTAGAAAAAAGGTTAAAAATGCTGGAATATTGTATGAATCAAATTAACGTTTACTTTGTTTTTCAACTTTTCAATTTGATCATAGGCGGAACTAAGTTGCATTTTAGTA
>FIZR01023035.1:0-23865 GCA_900060175.1 Ferrisia virgata
TATGATGCCTATCAAGGATCATAGGATGTTTTTGATCATAAGGTAATAATGATTCTTCTAAACGTCCACCAACTCTAAGTACATGCTGATTATCAAGAAATGGGTTCAAGTTTTTGATTGAACTATTTTTGGAAACAGCATTTGATGATATTAATGCTTTAATTTCTGAAGAAAAAGATTCTCTTTGTGCAGTTTTAACTAAAACTATTAAAGCATTTCTAAGTTCAAAGATTTTTAAAGGACCAGTTATTATAGGGCCATTACCTAAGCTTTTTTGATTTACTCTAGCATTAATACAAAATCTTATCATATATGCCATTACTCTAATTAATTGAGAAAAGTTGGAAAATCTAGAGAAAATTGGATTAGTAGTAATGGTAATTCCAATAAAGTTCACACTTTCAGATCTTTTCGTCATTGTCGCGTTAAAATCGGCGATGAAAAAACATTTCCCATGGGAATGCATTCGAATTACCCATATTTATCGTTAAATTTGGAAAAAAATCGAAAAAAAAATTCCCTGAAATGGTTGAGACCTCCTGCAAGCACTCCCTGCATACCTGACCGACCTGTGTACAAAGTTTCAAGGCGCTAGATTAATCAGGGCGACCTGTAAAGGTGAGCCATTTATCGAAAACGTTAAAAAAATGGTTGTTTTTTTTTTTTTTTTGAATCTGTAATGAGATGATTTAGGGATGGCGAGTCGAGACCCTCAAAATGCACACCTTGGGCACAGCTGTCAACAACCTAACAAATTTCAACCCTCTAGGTGAATCAGTACGACCTGTACAGACGAGCAATTGTCGAAATATTCGTAAAATGGTCCAAATGGACCGATTTCTTGGGCTTTAATCGACGCAGATTGTTAATTTTTGGATATCTTACAGCTGTTTCGATTTCCTATGGATTGACAGTGAAATTTTTTCAATTTTCGATTTTTTAACCCCTCTAACCCTCATCTACAAAAATGGACTTCCCCCGATTTGGACCATGGACCGTTTAAACATTAATAGAAAAATACAGCCGGTGAGTTTTAGCAATTTTGGCCGTTATGGGGCAAAGTTATTATTTCCTTCTAAAGAACTGGATAAAAAAAAAAAAAAAAAAAAAAACATTAAACTGGACGATTATAATAGTCAGGGTTTTCCTGTTGTTCACGTCCCTAATTCGTCGTTTTAGAGTGGTACTCCTTGTATCAGCATCTTTCTAAGCGATCCAATCCGGTTAGAAAAATAGTCAAAAACCATCTCGAGCAATTCCGCTTCCCTGCCGATAATCCAACCTCTCTCCCTCTCTCTCTCATAACACCCTAATAAACTACAATATTAATTTACCAACCCTCCTTCACAAGCATATCAAATATCCGCCTTGGAAACTAAATATTCCTGAAATCGATTCAACTTGGGCCAACTATAAAAAAGTCGACCAAAATCCAATCGCAATCGAAGAGAAATTCTGTCAAACTATTGAAAATTACCCAGATTATATATAAACAATGTCTAATCGATGGTTCAAAAATCCAACCACACTACTCCGGATACGCATTCTCTATTGACGAGCACGCTCAAAACTATCAAACCAACGTGCACTCATCCAATTTCACAATAGAAATAACAGCCTTACAGCATTGTCCAAAAAACAATACACGAAACGAACTCTCGTCATAGAAAATTCCGCATTTTAACTGAGCAAAATAAATCCTCTGACTTCCAAATAATCCAAAATATACACGAAATTATATTCAAAATCCAACTTTCACCGAAAAAACAATAAAATTCATGTAAATTCCTAGTCGTATAGGCGTTAAAGGAAATGAAAAAGTAGACAAATTGGCAAAATCAGCGCAGATTTACACCACACTAACTCTCCAGAACCCAAATGATATCGAAAATATTCTTTACCAAACTCACCTTGCCAGCTGGAAAAATCAATGGGACCTCAAAGCTGAAAACAAACTTTTCATCACAAAAAATCTGTCCTATCATGGAAAAAACTTCCACTCCAGAATTGGTCACACAAAAATAACCCATAGCCATCCATATCTACAAGCCCTCAAACCTATGTGTCAATTTTGCAACTCCAAGCCCATCAACACCCAACACCTCCTGTTCCTCTGCTCCAACTTGAAACAAAAAAGATTAACCTTAACCATCACAGAAAACACCCACACCATTTCAGCTTGCCCCACAGTCATGCAAAAAATTCTCCTCTCAATAAAAGAATTTAACCTCCACAACCAAATCTAAGTTCTAACCCATCCGACCCCTTTCAAACGCTGGGCGTAAAAATCCTAGTAATTATGAATGCCCAGAATAAAAAAAAAAAAAATTAGAGTGGTACATATTTGATCCCTGCATTTTGTCCCACGATAGTAAATTGTCACAGATTGAATATAAATTTGGAAAGAAGCGTAGGTTCACTTTTAAATAGATGGGCGACCATTTATCTCTTCGTCATCGTTGAGTAAAAATCGGTCGTGGAAATGCTTTAGGATTACCCATATTTATCGTTAAATTCGGAAAAAATCGAAAAAAATTTCCCTTTCCGAGGCTGTAAAAGGGGTTCATTAGGACAAGATTGATTGAGACCCACAAAATGCACATCCTGCATATGTCCCCCCGACCTGTGTACTAATTTTCAAGGCGCTAGCTCAATTAGGACGACCTGTAAAGGTAAGCAACTAATCGAAAATGTTGAAAAAATGGCTTTTTTGGATCTGTAATAAGATGGGTTAGGGGTGGCGAGTCGACATCCCCGAAAGGCACACCCTGGCCACTACTGAAGTGAATTAGTGCGACCTGTACAGACGAGCAATTATCGAAATACTCGGTAAAATGGTCTAAAATGGTTCATTTTTGGATATGTTATAGCTCTTTCAATTTCCTATCGATTGGCAGTGAAAGTTTTTAATTTTTCGATTTTTCAACCCCTCTAACCCTCATCTCGAAAAATGGACCTCCCCCAATTTGGACCATGGACCGTTCAAACTTTAATAGAAAAATACAGCCGGCGAAGTTTGACGAAATTTCAAGTTTCAGCAATTTTGACCGGTATGCGATGGAATAATTAATTTTTTCCCTCTAGAAAACAAGATAAAATAAATAAATAAAAACTTCAGACTGGACGATTGTAATAGTCAGGGTTTCCTTTCGAAAAACTACTAAAAAATTACTGAAATCCTTAATAATAAAAGCAAGAATGCTGAAGGATGAATTTCCTATCAATATCGATTCTTCAAACTTATTTTCGATAATCTTAGGCCCTCTAGTCAAATTTTTGATTTCCTTTAAAATTTTAAAACATGTACTAAAAATGCCTCAATCAATTTGGACATCCAACTGAAAAATCGGCCAATAGGATTTTTCGAAGACTGCTGCGCAGATATAAATTTTTTGACTCATTTGTAAAATAAATAAAATTTTCGAAAACTGATCAAAAATTCGATTCTAATCTAAAACCGACCTTCTACCAATTTTCAGCCATTTCAAATCATTTCCGAACGTTTGGTCGAATTTTGATTATTTTTCTTCGAAGTTTTTAAACGTCTACAAAATTGTCCTAAATTATTAAACTGAGCAGCTGAAAATTCGCCTACAGCAAACAGCTGTTATTGGCGTAACAAAGTTATTGATTAGGTTTTTCGCAGAATGTACAAAATACGTATTTTTACCGATGCAAAATAAATTTTAAAACTTTGAATAAAAATTAAAATTTGACAAGTGACCCTAAAATGGTCAACAATAAGTTTACAGAGTCGATATTGGTTAATAATTCATTCCTCAGTATTTTTATTTTCGTTGACAAGAATTTCAAAACATAAAATTTTTTGCATAAGCAATCATATTTTTGAATTTTTTACCCCCCCCCCCCCCTCACCTTCCAAGGACCACATCAACTTCGGCACAGTTCAACTCGAACAGTTTAAAATTTATTATTATTTTTTTTGACGCGATCTTCTCATCTAACGAAGTTTCGTTCAGGTCCTTACATCATGTTTAGCGGGTAAAGAGGGTGAAAATCAGCATTTTTTTTTTTTTTTCAAAAACTACCCTACTTCAATGGTCTACAGCTCCATCCAACTTTAATCCAACGGGCACAAAATTACATACGGTGTGTTTTCAACTCAAAGTCAACCATATCTGAGAGTTTGGTTCAAATTCGAGATATTGTTCTTTCACTTCACCCTAACACTCGAGAGGCCTTGTTTCAAAAGCACTTTTTTTTTCAACTAAAATTTTTTACAGGTTTGTACAGAGCGTAATGGATCAATTTTTCCGCATAAACCTGATGGGGAATTTCATGTTGAAAAATAATTACTACGTTGACTTAGTTCAAAAATAAATTATAATATGAATTTCAAATGGAAGAAAGACAAGAATAGCTTAAAGAGATGAAATAAAGTAACAATGAGGTCCAACTTTTTTTAAATAAACGTTCCGATGGTACAAAAAATACTATTTTTTTGAACCTTAATTTACGATAATGAATTGCGAAAATTTTGAAAAAAAAAATAATAATAATAATAAAAAAGTGCATTTTTATAAATTTTATAAACATAAACCTGTATAAAATATAAATATTTTTCAATTTTTCCAAGCTTCCGAGGGAGGAAAAGGAGGAGTTCAAACAAGCCTTCGTAATTTTTGCCAATAGAAATGATAGACCAGTATGTCATTGTTACTATTTACCCAAAGTTTTTGACATGGATATGTCTTAGGGTGGGGGGGGGAGAGGTTAAATGAATAAAAATAAATAAGAAAACAAAAAAAATTACAATAATAAGTAAATTGAACAAAACTATGAATAAATCAAAATAAAGAAACAAAATGCTGAACAAATTTTCAAAATTCTTTACCTTATCACTTTCAAAGTTCAAATTTCATCTAAAGTGAAATTGCCCCTAAAAAAAACTCGTGATTTTTTTTCAACATTGCATATTTTGAAAATCGCTTGGCATTTTTTACACAACATTTAACTTTTTTGTCGGACATAACAAAGCAAATGTCAACAGCCCAAAACAGTTGACCATCAAAATCTAAACGAAGTAACGAATAATTTTTAGACTACAATGTTAAAATGTCCAACTTGATGGATGTTTCATAATTAGGCATGAATTTTAATGAAAAAAATTTTATTAAACATGATTTTACGATGTTTATTTTGCCAAGCAAAAATAAAAAAAAAAGTAAACGGGGAAAGTTGATGACAGGAAATGTGAAAATACGGTTAGATTTTTTAGGGTGACTCTCATTGAGAAAATTGAAAGAATAATTCTCGACTTTATAGTTCCAGTTTCAAACAGAGGTTAACTTTATAATTGCCTGTTAGAATATTAAATCGTGAACAATTGCAAATTTTAATAGCAGAACAGGTGGTGACGTAAATTTTAAAAATTTGATTTTAGCATTACACATCCGTGATCTAAAAACTTTCACCCTGAAAGGGAAAATGTATTAATTTTTCGACTATGATAGGGTGGGAGGGTGAAGAGATGCGGTGGCAAGGGAAATCAATATACATACTTTTAAAAATTACTGAAAGTTTTATTAAAATTTTGTATTTTGTATTTTTTTTTTTTTACAAAACTATGTGGCATGATTTTTTATTTTTCAAGTTCAAGTATTCTCCTCAAGAATCACCGCTCTCGTAACATTTCTCTTATCAAAACAGCCCCAGAGTTCACACTATTAATGAACGAATCTGATTCGATTATACTATATTTATGAGAAAATTGTACTCTTTGGAAGGAACAGCGATAAGGATTCAAATTCTTTGCCAGAGATTTGGCTTCAAAACTACGTAAATTTTTACAATTTTCTCATTCATTTTTATCGCTAGAAAAAGTTTACAAAATTTATTTCTGTATCATTTCAAAAAATCACTTCGTTAGGTAAATGTTATCGATTAAATTTTCACGGCAATGGAGGGGGGAGGGGGTTCAAAACAAATGATTATATTGTATAGTTTCTTCAACTCTTAACCTCATCTCTAATAATTTTATCATTTTATTATGAATGTAAAAAGCATGATATTAATTTCATCAACCCCCCCTCCTCCTCACTCTTAAAAATACTAACAAACCGATCAGAGATCACATTAAATCGATATTAATAGACCACAGACCGGTTAAAAATCTTAAAGAATAAAGAAAAACGAGCAAGGAAAAAAAAAAGGTAAATAATTGAATATGAAAATATTCGTTTGGATTTTCGGCGAAAAATTCACAGTACGATGAGCTAAAAACTACCATAATTTCAATATGCGATGAAATTCTCATTCTATATTTCTTTCTTTCTCGCAATCGGTTAATAAATACGAATATGAAATCTCTCACGTCAACACTCGAAATGGGGGTCTTTCGAACTTCCTTTCATTTTTCTCAAAATATTACGGTACTTGACAAAACGGTAACATTTAATGCATTTTTTTTTTTTTTTGCATTTTTGTCTAAAATATGATCTGGTGTTGAAGATAAAGATCACTCAAATCAACTCACTTCTCAGTGATTAATTTTATTTAGCTTCGTTACAATCGCCTATACTTCAACAGATTGACTACACAAAAACTACAAACACCACGATAATCAATTTTTACTTTTTTTTTTTTTTTTCAATCGAAGTAAATGTTATTTCAATACACATCACGTTGAAGACTCGCTAACAAAATTTTACAAATACCTCGCAATATCTCATATCAATCAAGCAGATTAGGTACCTTCGTACATGTAAACCTTTTCTTCAACTTTGAATACTTACTGATCTTACTGGTGAACAAAATTTGACGACACTTCTCATTTGTTGTTCAACATACAGACAGATATTGAACACATTAGAAATGCGAAAGATTTCTTCGAACGACTCACACGACGTCGACGATAATGATGATGATGATGATGATGGTGGTACCAAAACTGAAGGAAAATTTTACAAATTTACGCAGACCATACAAGCATGTGATTGTATGGAAATAGGTGTAGGTACTAGGTAGCTCCTCGCCGCAAGATGAATTAAAATCTCTAAATAATAAATAAAAATAACTCTATATACTCGATAAGTATATATGTAGGTAAGATGGATAGAGATAGGTATACACAAAGTATACGGTACGTAAGTAAGTAAGTAAGTAGGTAAGTATTATCATATACACGCACACGATGCGAATAAAACCAACAATAACACTAAAGTAAAGTATAAACAAGTAAAACAAAATATACTTACGATATGTATCTGGTGGCTGGGGAAAACGCCGTAAAGTAGTAGTAGTAATAATTGAATTGGCGCAGGAAGCTATCGCAGTATTACGGCGTGTAATCAAAATCAAATACAACCAAACAAATTATGAATAAACACCATCAGCAACAGCAACAGTAGTACAACACTTGACGATCATTCGAACATAAATATTTGTACGTATAGCGCAAATCAACACAACAAATACACGAGTGTAATTCGATTCGGCGACCGACACGTTCGTAATACGAATAATAATCGAATATCGGGAAAGTAATACGCGTACGTAGTATGTAAGTATTGAAAAAGGACAATACGACAATATAAAATAAATAAATAAATAAATAAATAAAATAAAGGGAAGCGAGAGGGACGACACGCATAAATTACACGCAAACGCACGGTATCTTCAATGTACTATAGTTTAAACTCTATAGTAAAATAAATTATTTAAAATTTATGTGTATATAACGAAAACAAAAAAAACGAATAATAAAAAAAAAAAAAAATGAAAAAAAAACGAAAAAAAAAAACTCGTGCATAAAAGCTCTGTTTCATTGACGCGGCGCGGATACCATTAGAAAATTTGATAAACGGCGACCAATTTGGCAACAGGTCAGGCCTGGGGAGGAGGAGTGAAAAATTTCCTTCTCTCGAAACGTACACAGCAGAGTACACGACAAACAGAACCACTGATTGAAAAAACAAACACAGTATTCTAAAGTTTGTAAAAGGTCTTGTTTAATCAAGAGAGGGGGACGAACTAGTATTTGGCTTTGGCGGTGATCGCTTTCAAGTACCGTATAAAATAAACCTCCCCTCCGGTTAGGGCTTCGACTGGCCGAGCCACCTCCACGGTGAAGGCAGCGGCCGCCTAACGATTGGTCGTCTGCACTTGTCCCTCAGCCAGTACAAACGCACGTTACTATGACGACCACCAATAGGAGCGCCGCGCGGCCCCAATTCGGCCGCCAAACATTTACCCTTTCTCCTCCGGTTCGCGATCCTATCGGCGATGAATAATATTGCGCGTAGCACAGTATGTCGCATGCATGCGGGAATCGTCCGTCGCCTTCGCTTCGCCTAGGCTGCGCCTCCTTCGGAGAAAACAGTGGCGCCGCGTCGCCGTGCTCTGTGCTCTTCTTCGTCTTTTTTTTTTTTCTACATACAAACCGCGGCGTCTACTACGTACGTTTGTAGCATCGCCTCACAAAATGCCGCATCTGCCGACGAACGGCGATGCAAAGGTACCCTTACACACACACGGCGTAGTGGGTTTTTTTTTTTTCGTCCTCATCGTACGCGGCGGTATTGTCGAGTCCGCCATTGCCGCGCCGTCGCGATGCTGGGTTACCCTTTTCTCTCATACTCGTTTGCTCGATCTTCCCTTCCGTCGTTGGCGCCTTGTCGCGCGTTTTTCTTCGTCATCTCTTCACGTTATGTGGCCCCGATATACCGCCGCGTTACTGTTGTCAAAAATTTTTGTCCGCACGTCGCTTCGTCCGCCAATTTAACGCAGCCTGCGAAAATTTCATACGTGTAATGATACCTTATCGCCGCACAGGTACGTTGCGTTTATATGAAAGAAGAAAAGAAAAAAAAAAATGTCGCCGTTGTAATATCGTGTCGTCGAAATTTCCACCATTTAAACGTCGTACCGTGTCGTACGTATTACCGATGCGATGAACAATCATTATACACTTATACACGTATCCCGTCGTATAAGTGATCGATGGATCGATTCCTCAGCGACCACGATATCCATGTCTGAACAAACAGCCTGCCATAGGTAATCGGATCGAATAGCTCGGATCAACCGACGCCCGTGTATTCCTGATAATGAATCCAAAATAAACGTGAGTTTTAATGTTTTCTTTACCTACTCCATACGTACTAAGTACAGTAGATAACTATATAGTAAGCACGTATCAACTAAAGCGATACTTCGTCGCAAGTGAAGTTCATATGGCGAAACGATACGCGGATCTCATCTGAAAAGCTTGACATTATCAAACATTCATTGCACAGTGATCGATCATGGTAAATCCGGTACCAAAATTATTCGGTGAAAAACGGATGCTCGCTGGTGACGACTGAAGTGATCTTCCAAGTTCTCGTTCTGTACTGCTCAGCTTGATCCAGCATTGGGAACCAACAACAGTCCGTTCAATTCCGGTCTCACAGTTAAACTTGAACCAAAAAAAAAAACTAAAACACTTATAACAATATTATCGGTATTCGTTTACTATCAAGATGGGTTTCGCAGTTACCGGCATAAAATGTTTAGGCAAAGATGACGTACAAAAAGGGGTCATATTTTTGTATCTCTTCGAGCTGTAGTTTTAGGCTAATATGAATCATCACTTTTGAAACTATTCAAATACCATGATAACTTACTTATGACTTTTTTTAGGATAAGTGCAAATTTAGCTTGTATAAAACAGTGTATTTTTCTCTATCGCCGTGTGAGTGACCATTGTGCAGGAGAAGGGAGAGGTAGGAAAGGTTGTAACGATTGCTTTCAGCAGCAACCCCACGTGAAAGAGCACTCAGACACCCGTAATGAAAATTTTTGAATATTTTCATCTCGCACTATTCTTTTTCAGATTTGAGAAACTAATTTTTTAGGCCTAATGCAGCGCTGTAAATTTCGAAATAAACAATTTGAAATTTTTTTTTAAAATTGAATGGAAAATTTTACTTATTTCGAACTTTATACCATTTTCAAAGCGCTTCGTATGTTTTCAAAAAAAATATACATTATATTTCAAAAGTAACAAGTCACGACTTAGGTGAAGATGGTTACTTCACTTGTCATATTTATACAGATTTCAAATCAAATTCAATACATAAGACAAAATTACACGCGAGAGTTGAAAACCATACATAAAACAAGCGAACCTAGCCTTACTATCAGTATTTTAAACGAGGGTAAATTAAATTTGAAGAGAGCTTGAAAATAAAGGCGTAAAAAAAATCCACGTTCTGATCGATATACTTCAAAATACACATCCTAAAATTCAAGAATAAAACGCCACGTTTGAATAACAAAATCATAAATAAAATTAACGACCAACACCAAGACTTAACGTGAAACTTGCTTTTTTCTTACTTCGAAAAGTTGAAAAAAAATTTCAATTTGAGAAAGATATGCATATAATGTACGAATAGCTTTCACGAAAAATATCTGCATGATTTACGTTTCAAATTATCCCCATATCATCTCGATGGTTTTTTTTTTTTTTACAGTCTTCAACTTCCTACATACTCACACATTTACGTGCACAAAAATATATCTTTACAAAATATATAATGATTTCGCATCGACTTTCATCTGTTTCGTTAATGGCTGTTTCAATATCACAATAAATCCAAATAAAATATCTGTGCACGGAAGAAAATTCTACCATCACTTGCCCTCTCTGCTTCGGCACAGGGAAGCGGAATTCGTTACCGGTCGATACTTAAAAATAGGTCGTAGAAGCAGAAGAAATAGGTATCTATTAATGACAGAAATTTCGCTGAATACACTTCGAGGTCAATCACCGTTAAGCAACGGCACATTTCTTTGACGAATTGTACTTTTCAATTCTTTTCGCGTATAGTAAACAGGTTCTCTCTGTAAATACGAAAAAGATGAATGAAAATTATTTCATAAAAATAACACATTCTACAGTAAAAGTAAAGATAGATATCACGTACGAATAACTTACCACAAATAGTATAATACGACATGTAGGCCTTACACATATAAAATTGAGCCATCAGCTCAATATCAGTGTTGTTTTATTGTACCTTTAAACAGGACTGGTAGTATTCATTTTCCATATTTTCGTCACAAAAATGCCTAAAATTACGAATACTTTTGAGCTCTTGATCCATAGCAGTTGAAAAAATTCCAAATAAGTAGGTAGGTAATATCGACGACGTGAAACACGATTCTGTCATCTTGAATTAAAATTTCTCCAAAGCGAGCATTTCTTCTTCTGTTTATTTTTATTGATCCGAAAAAAGAAAACAAACCCACCATCCGAAAGAAATAAAACACTTCGTTGTAGGTACACAGGTAGGTACTAGGTACACACTTGAATAAGAGTGACGGAAGTTGATCGAGTTTTTGAAGAATGAAAAAAAAAAAAAAAAGGACAAGCTAAACATATAGGAAAAAAAACGTGCCACAGGAAACCACAAGAATATACGAAAAGGTGAAAACCATACACATTAAAAACCTAATAAAAATCCCTTACAGAAGAATTAGGATCAACGCAACGTAAGCATTTTAATACGTCAATTAGATGCAGCATCACGCCGCTTTTTAACACCTCGGCCTAACGTCTAGCTCGGCGAGCGTATACAGATAACCGCATAAGCTGAAAGAGCAACTCGCCGATAAAAAGGTCCCGTACACTTATACTTAAAGAGCGGTCACCCGCACCCGCAGCACCATCTTCGCCAACGTCTGAGAAGAGAGGCGTGAACGTCTTGTGTGGTCCGGCGTTTATTCATACTTTTGGTACCTGAAGATGGCACTTGACTTGAGAAACGTAAGCGAACGCGACCGCCTGAATGGTATTTTCTTAAAGGACATGTATGTACATTTCAAGAGTTCACCGGGCCTATGCGCCGTCACAAGCGTCGTCAATACAGAGGTATGTATATTCTAGTACCAGCGTGTACATGGAGGTACTCTCGCCATAAACCATACATATTATATGGCGAGTACGAGAAGTGTTTTTTCTTTTTCTTTTTATTTTTTATAACTAGTTTCAACTACGTCTGAACTTTTCGAAGAACATGTACGCGAAGGTAAGCGTAGCTCTTGAAGCAAACACGATGAATCGTTCGTCTTACATATTGTCTTCGTAATCGTACCTTTAATTAACAAACAACCAACGCCGATATCCAAAATCGAAAAGCAATACGTTCACC
The DNA here is from genome assembly GCA_900060175.1 of Ferrisia virgata. Taxonomy (NCBI): domain Eukaryota; kingdom Metazoa; phylum Arthropoda; class Insecta; order Hemiptera; family Pseudococcidae; genus Ferrisia; species Ferrisia virgata. Next base: position 12,159 of record FIZR01023035.1, read on the forward strand.
ATAAGCCTCGAAGAAAAATCGTAGATCAAAAGAAAGAATCTGAAACAAAAAGCCAAACAACATTTTCAATTTCTATATGTTATCGCTGATGGAAAAGAAAATAGAAACAGAAACCAGGAAAATCAAATGTTTACGATGTTCATGGAGCGACGAACGATAATGTTTCATCAGCCCAAAATAAACCGTGAATCATTCTCAATGCTGCGACACTTAGTCCTTAAGATAAACACATACTAACATTAAGTGGTTCAGCAAGCAAAAGGCGTCCTCATTCGATATACAGTTTGTCACTTATGCCCTTATTATTACAACAGTTGTTCGGTTGTCGTCGAGTGTTTCATTGCTGTTATCTGTTCTGACTCATGTATAACAAATTCACGACCCTCTTCTTCGAACGCGTGTATACGTGTAGTATCTAAATGAACTGATATCGGAGCGGAATCTGTTCTTACGTTTTGCACTTGATAACAAATTCTCAATATGTAATATTAATTACGTTTAACTTACTTATTCTCGTTTGAGAATCCATAATAAGTTGCACCGATTACGCCAATAATCGTTATCGAATATATATATAGATCTCTTACTATACCGGTGCTACATCAAGATAGAAAACGTTAAATATGCATATAAATCATGATAAATCAGAAATACCTTTTGGAAAGTCGATCTGTCGGTATTTTTCATATCTTAATAGTGTTTGAATCACCCAGGACCCAGTTATCGGCGATTGACATACGATTATACTGAAGTTGTAGCGCAATGATTGAATTGATGAATTCATTTGTTGAATGTTTTACAATTACATCACCAACTATCGCCACAATTACCTAATTCTTTCAAACACAAGACAAGAAAGAAAATTAATTTTGGAAAGCAATCCTTGTAACAGGATATGTACGTATAGACGTTGTGATATGATATTATCGATGCAACAAATGTACAATTTAAACTGGTGTTCTTCCAATTGAATAATATCATTTTAAATACGAACAAAATAACGAAAAAACCGAAAATTATACTCAAAAACTCACCAAAGTTTTGCTTTAATTACTTTACAGACAAACTGTTGCGCGCCATTTTAAGTAATAGCCAGTGTTGCCGTTTAACAATGAAAAATTTCCCAATAAAAGTTCCGTAACCATACAAGATGGCCGATTAATTTTGATGACGACTCAATTTTGTAGTTGAACTTTCAGATAATTCTTTCTACTGCTTCATTTGTTTCTGCAAAATTCGTAATGATTTTGAAAATAATCGTGAAAAAATCAACTATACAACAGTTCATGAAAAACTAAATGCATCATAAATCCTTTATCTCTATAGAATGTGTTCAAAAAGTTCTATAGCTTAGAATCACTACGGATTATAGACACGTTACAGTGTTTTTTAAATAATTGCTTAGCAAATTTACTAATGTAATTAATCGATGCATGTTTACCGCGCAATTTTCATATCATAAATTTGAATTTGTTTTTCACAGGGTTGATGCTTTCCGAAGAACCGTTTACAGTCTCCGAACAACTTACGTGTTTGAAGAATTCTCCAAGGAAGTTATTCACGAATCGTTATAACTGATAAATGATAATCCACTAGAGGCACTGAAATATATCATTATACCATAAATGATTCAACCAACATTTGCCCAAAATTATTTCTCGATTAAAATTATTTTTCAATAAAATAAAAAAGACAAGTAACTTATGTTTCATAAAATGCTGTATACAAATAAAATGACCGGTACAAAAAATATTTTGAATTTATTGAAACGATCATTTTAATACAAACAGTTGAACTAATTAAAAAATTATTTAAGTATAAAATATGAACACATCAACGATGAGTTTTTTTTTTTGTTTTCAAATTTATTCTTTAGTACATTAAAATAAACTATAGTTTAGCGTTCGTTAAAGCAAATCGTGACGAGTTTTCTTTCCTTGTGACTCTTCCGTACAGCAACACTTCTACGAAAAAAATATTGAAGTAAAATGGACTGAAATTTAATAAAAAGAAGGAACAAACAAAATACGTACCAAGAAATTGAATGACTGTGCGTAATTTTTGCACATTTATAACTCTTATGAGCGTACTTTTACTACCGAAAAGAAAAAAAATGAATTATCAACTCGATCATAAGGTTTATGCTACAAGATAGAAGTGAATATAATCGTATAATATTCACCTATCGAATTCCAACACTTTGGCATCAATTAACGATGAAAAAGTGCACGATAAAAAATGTGAAGATAACGCGTAAAATAAACTAACGTCGTTCGAAACCTCTAATTCCAGTTCTAATTGTTTTTTTATTCTACTTTTCAAACAGCTCAGTTCGAAATTTCTATTAATCACCTGCAAAATATTAAAACAAAACGAAGAACTTAAATTCTTTCTATTACAACTACTAAGCGTTTATTACAATCAAGATACCTTAAGTAAGCCCTGGCAAATGAATAAGTACCCGTTCAAGTACGGAATTAATAAATTGCAGCATATACTCGCTAAATGTTTTTCCTCTTCTATGAATAAAACCTGATCATTTTCAACTAAATTTATCACGTTCAAATCGCATAATCGCGTTATTGCCTTATCGAAATCCTGTAACAGAACAATCACATATTTTCAGTATGATCAAAGAAATGGAGAACGTTTTTCAGTAGATCGCCCAATCCGCGGTTCGTACTTGATGTTCGAAGCGATGATGAAACGCAAATTCGTATTTGAACAACGTTCTAAACCAGATGAACTGCTTAAATAATGAATCTATCACAGTAGAAGAAACATTAAAATTGTATCGGTTAGAATGGCAAACAATTAGGTATACAATTTACACATACTTTTACTACATCTTTTTTCACTCCTCAATATGGCAATGATGATGGCAGGATTTATCAGAAAAAAATAACAACAGTTGGAATAATGCTGTAGTAATATAAATGGAATGGCAGTTTTAGTTTCATCTCCTGATACACAGTTACCGGTTGAGAAATAATTTATTAAAAGAGATGCCATCAAAAGAAATACAAACAAATAGCGTAGACAATGCAAAATCGATACACTCACTTTCAGTGTCGTAATCTGTAATTTCAATGCAGTCGTTCTGAACATTCCTCTTCAAAAATTTATGTATTTTCACATTACGATCGATTTCATCGTTAAAGTTACCTGTAAGGAAAGTTCAGTTGTTAAAAATACAATACAAAGATAAATTTTTTTTTGCTAAGTAAAATACTTGCATTGGAAAATGAACAAGGCGCCAAAAAGTGAAAGTAGTTGAGATAATTTTTTAAATTCTTCCGATAAAAACGATATCGAAAATGACTTTTTGTTCGTTGCGAATAAACACTGAAGGAATGTGGCAGTAAAAATGTTGAAAAATGTAACAATGGTATTTTCTTGTTGGCTGTGAGAAAATATTTTTTAGCAATAAAGTAATATAAACCTGAAGTAAAATATAAAACAAAAAGAAATTTACGTATTAACAATTAGGTGAGCCAAATAAGGTAAAAAATCATCATTATATTGATTTTGATGAGAAAATTTCTTTAAAGATATTTCCTCTCCAAAGTTCACGTAAATGCTACCGTATTGCTCTTCCAACATGGATATTCCTTTCAACATTCCCTACAAAAAAAAAAAAAAAAAACAAATATTACGGTAATGCTTCAATCATTGAAATAACTTTGGAGTAAAATAGAGAAACCTACCGTCGTCGATTCTTTCGGTTTTGGTATGCCAAGCATTTCTCTAGCAAACATTACATCTTCGATTAATCTTTCGTAATTGATCGTAATGGGCACAAAGGTGATATCGTCGACTTGTTTCGATAAATAAACTTCAACCACCATCTTTAAAACGCCTAACATTCGCGTATCATTAAATAATTAAAAATAAAAATAAAAAAAATCCACGCATTCGTAGGATACTTTTGAAAAGATAGATACCTAATTTAGGAGTCAACGATTTACCGCATCTGCTACGAGTACCTTCGATGAAGAATTCAAACGGAGAATCACCCATTGCTATCACAGTTTGAACATATTTTTTAAATATTGCACCATAAATTTTATCGTCTTTGAATGAACGACGCATATACATCGCACCGCATCTTCGAAGTAAAGTAGCCATACCAAACATGGCGTAAAAATCTACACAAATTAATCGCAAGTAATGATTTGTGTAAAATATCTTCCTACAATATTCACAGAATAAGTAAGTACAAACCCATTCCAGCAACAACAACCGGAATTTCTATATCGTAATTGAAACAGAAGAATGCCATCAAAATGAAATCTGCATAGCTACGATGAGTTGGTAAGAATATCACAGGATTTTTTCCCATATTATGTTTCAACTGTAAAATATTATTTCAAGTAAGATAAATATGTCGAGACTATGCAACGCATAACAAGAAAGCCCCAATGTTACAAGCGGAGTGAAAAAACTGTACAATGTTAATCGGGTAAAATGCCAGCACCGATTTACGAAAATAATTCCAATTATATTCGACCTGGTCGTGTATAATGGTTGATTTTCAACATAAAAACCAAGTAGTGCAGCTGGCAAAATTGGTATCTTCGTACAAAAAGCGTCTAGCTATAAAAAATACACAATACAGCGAGGTACTGCCCATAATTGACAACACAATACTAATATAAAATTTCAAATAAGCGGGTAACACAATTCGAAAAACTTCGTATCAAACATAACACATAAAGCGAATTGTAATGCGAAATATGTAGTCGCGTTTTAGAAATCTTACAAACCCTGAGTAATTTGCTTTCAGCAATGAAAATCGACTGCACAGTTTTTTTCAATATTTTAATCAACAACAGTCCTAGCCATCGAACCACCGATATACTTTTCAAATACCCCATCTCTCTGACTATTTGATCGATGCGATGAAACTTGTCTGAACCGGATTCATTCGGATACACCTATAAAACACATAGCAATAATCAACCATACGTAAAATTTACCAGATTTACATTTTCAAATCATACAGAGAGACATACTTGTCGCAACAAAGAGTGTATAGTTTCATCGGTAAGTATTTTATAACGGAACAAAATTGGATTCGATACCAAAGAAGGATTATCATAGGCTTGCTTTGGAACGAAAGATTTCGATACCCATGCCACATCGCTGTGATTTCTTCTTTCTTCCAATACGTCTTTGAGCGACAAGTCGTTCCTGATAGTTGCCGGTGTATTAGACATAATTATACGGTTCAATGTTAAATTTTAAGACCAAATGAAACTTTCATCATTCTGTTTCCCAATATCAGTAAAACAATTTATTATCAAAAAGCTGAATGCACTGAATCATCTGAATAACTGGATAATAATTATTTGAAAAAAAAACCGGTAAAAACCGTAAAAAAACTGATGGTATTTGCGCATCACGATAGCTTCATTATTATTCTTTCTGTTTTGTTATTGGTGCTATTACGCAGGCAAATGACATCGTACAAAAACAACTAAATCCGAATGCCAAGCTAATAAATTTGAAAATGAGAACCTTTTCGTTGGCGTGTGTGATTTTCGGAGATGTGTTCGTTCAACGTGTAAATTAAAATCATTACTTATTTGGTAATTTATCGTAGGAATCAAGTAATATCGTAAATAATTCATCATGGCCGTTGGAAAAAATAAAGGATTGGCGAAAAGTGGCAAAAAGGGAGTTAAGAAGAAGATGTAAGTACCTAATCAGTGTTATGGAATTGATGTCGCATGCCGCCGGATTGGCGTGAAAACAATAACTGCGATGAAATACTTTTCTAATACAGCTTGAGTGTATGAAGTAATGTTGATGCTAGAATATAGTATAATCTTATGATAACTGCTTGTTTCAGTGTTGATCCTTTCACCCGTAAAGATTGGTACGATGTCAAAGCTCCGAATATGTTCAGCCATCGCCAAATTGGCAAAACCTTGGTAAACAGAACTCAAGGAACAAGTGAGCATTTCGCGTTCGATTTTACAAACAATCGTTTTTCACGAGCATTTCATTTATGTGTATATATTTCTCTAGAAATCGCTTCGGAAGGTTTGAAAGGACGAGTATTCGAAGTGTCTCTAGCCGATTTACAGGACGATAAGGATGCCGAAAGATCTTTCCGTAAATTTCGTTTGATCGCCGAAGAAGTACAGGGACGTGATGTGTTGACCAACTTCCACGGTATGGATTTGACCACCGACAAACTTCGTAGCATGGTGAAGAAATGGCAGGTAGGAGATTTCTTCGTATACATAATTCGGTGTAAAATGTGTCTTTTCGATGTATAATTTTCCTATTATTGTTTATAGACTTTGATTGAAGCTAATGTTGATGTGAAAACTACCGATGGTTATTTACTTCGTGTATTCTGTATCGGTTTTACTAACAAAGATCAACTCTCAACGAGAAAAACTTGCTACGCCCAACACACCCAAGTACGAATGATTCTTACGTTTGCGAATTAAATACGAGGAAGTAAAAGAATCTTCTAACACTGTTTCTGCCATGTTCTTTAGGTTAAAGCTATTCGCAAAAAGATGGTAGATACTATTACTCACGACGTAGCAGAAGGCGACTTGAAAAACGCGGTTGGCAAATTATTGCCGGATTCTATCGCTAAAGACATTGAAAAGAAATGTCAAGGCATTTACCCGTTACACGACGTTTACATTCGCAAAGTACGACATTTGCTTGATTTTCGGGTAGAATTTGTATTCGTGTTAGTGTTAACTTTAATAATTCGTGCGATTTTTATTTCGGTTTTTAACAGGTTAAAGTTTTAAAGAAACCCAGATTTGACATCAATAAATTATTAGAATTACACGGAGACGGTTCCGGTACAGCTGTAGTTGACGAAGCTGGTGTACAAGTTGAACGTCCCGAAGGTTATGAACCTCCTGTACAAGAAAGTGTTTAAATTTACTAATAAAAGTTTTGATTTATACGCGTTTCTCCTGTGTTTTTTTTTTGTTTCATTTTTTTTTTTTCAACTTTTTTACGTCAACAATACGTGGTTATCGTTTCACGTAAGTAACTAAAATGCGATATTCTTCGGTGCAATTGATTTTGTTTTCGTTGATCAATTCGCGTATGTTCTCTGGAAATATTTATTCCAATAATATTAATTGATGTACAGTGATATGAAAATCAAGTAACATGATCAAATTGCTGACATTAGGTATATCATGACAAAATTCACTGTCATCGATGCGATGGTCAGGTAATGATTTCACCGTTTTGTTGGAGGTGTCTTACGATCAGGTTTGTTGTCTTTTTTATTGTCGACTTTATTTCTCTTATAAATTAAATATCTAGATATGGAACAATGGATTGAACATGTGAAAGAATGGGTAAAACCCTTTTTACCCGTTGTCGTATTCTTTTGGATATGGATTGTTACTTTCGTGTTCCTTTACAATGGTATTTGGGTTAGTGGGGAAGAAGTATCTTTGTTCAAAGTCGGTTATACTTCATTCGCACTGATATGTATAATTTTATTTCAGGTAAACCTGCAAAAAATGTACGCTTACTGGAATTCAAATCGTATACTCATTTGATTTACTAAACTTCTAGGCTGTGCTTTTATGTTTTCAGTTTTCTCGTGATTTTTGGCAAAAAATGATAACGCGATTCTGGACCTTCGTTTTAATTTACGAGACTTTCGTGTTTATAGTAATTTTACTATTTCAGATCAAATCCGTACGTCATTTCTGCCACAACGTAGGCTTGAGCGATCAGTGGTAAGTAATGAAACGTACTTGAATTGAAAATGGTACTCGCAACGTTATACAGTCTCTGTTAAAAGATTGATTTTTGTCTATATTCCAGGGAAAGCGATATTGGATTGAATTTACCGAATAATAAAGTTGTCACGTTATTGCTTTTTCTGTTTCGCGAAATTGTTTCAATTGTTAGTATTGTCATACTGCAAATACTCATAGTAAATACACCTCCAATCACGAGGATCAATTTCGAGTACGTCACTTGAATATTCGAACGCAAGTTTAGTCCTATTCTTCACATTTTACAAATATATTTGTCACTTTCTCCTCTTTCTACAGAGTGATCAATAATATGGTCGAATTTCTCGATACATTTTTTGATATCACCAAATTGACGGTGTTTGGTATAATAATGACTTGTATTTCAAAAGTAAGCATCTAGTACGGTAGTTTTTTTTCAATCTTATTTTAAAGCTCGAAAAACTGTTCATAATTTTTACATTCTTATTCTTCACACGTATGAGTAGGTAAATGCGATACATTGTTTTTTTCTAATCGCCGCCGTATTATCGATGGTACTAACGAGAACAATGCGGTACATTATTATCCAACTTATATCCGGCAGTGCGGCCGTGCTTTTGGTCGCGCAGATGGTTATGCAAATGCATTTTATGCCGGAACCGAAGAATGTCACGTGTCACGTGGTAAGTATAATTATACGGCGAAATATTTTAAAGATTTGTTGAGAAATGAAAAAAGTTCATAAGGTTGCTTTTCCAAAACATTTTGTTTGAAAAATTTGCAGCCAGAAGCCGAAGAATCTAATATAACGTTGAGTTACGGTGACTGGGTCGGATTTGGAAAAATAAGAGATACGCAATGGGTACCGATTAACGTCATGGGATACATTTGTAATCAACTCCGAACTACATATGTGTAAGTTCATCGTTGTGGGATATTTTTCTTATCGTCGAATGAATCTGCTTCGTAGGTATCATAGCTTTGGTGACGTTACATTCGATCGTCGTCAAAGAACGTAGTATTATTCAAGGTTTGAGCCAAGGATCAGGCTGGGATCCGGTGAAAATGTTCAGCGATACTACCTATCTCAAGGCAGACGTTGATTTCAAATCGTTTGTCAAGTATTTGTTGAAATACGGTTTTTATCGATATGGTATCGAGGTTTGTGTGATTTCGTAAATCATAACGATGCGGATAATGAAAGGTGAAGGATGTGCGTGCGTTATTTCATCTTTCGCATTTCCTATTCCATAGCTAACATTAGCCAGTATAGCATTGCTCATTCAGGCTAGATTGGATGTCTGGGCTTTCTTGTATAGTATTTGGTTGGTGGTATTTGTAGTCAGCCCTGTACGAATTTTACCAGCGTTATGGTCTGTTTTCAAGTACTTTGTTTTGTTCGCCATTCCAATGCAGTATGTAATTGCTTTAGGATTCTGGCCGGAAAAATGTTTCGGTAAGCTATTTTGCCGAAACTGTTGATTCATTAATTCGAAAGTAATTATAACGCGCGTTCTCGAATACATTTCAGGATACGTGGAAGAAATCACAGACGAAAGGTTGACGAATGCTGCTGATTGGCTGCAGATTCCTCTCGGTACTTTGAAACCAAACGCATGCAAGATGTTTTGTACGTACCTGTAAACACCTAAACCAGCTCTTAATTAGCTATCGCCGCGTATTTATACGAATAGAATGTGTGTGTGTTTTTTTTTTCAAATAGGGGATTCTTTGGTGTTTCTATTCATGCTGTGTCAAGCTCAAGTATTCGAATTTGAGAAGGCTCAAGCTAAAGAAGCGATGACGAAGACTTCGCCTCAGAAACACGTTCATCGTCGTCGTCTTAAAGCGCAACGACCAATGTTAGATGATACTTGCAATACACTCGGGCGTAACAACTACGTATTTCTTTCGAAATCAGTTTTCGTTCGTTCAACGTTTTCGTTTTTTCGTTATTCACCAGAACCACGTTCGGCTTGACCAGATACGCTTCGTTTTATTCGTTACCAATCGTCTGTGCGATCATGTTCTATCTGGCAGCCACCACTCACATATCGCTTTTCACTATAGGATACGGATTCGGTTTCATTATGATCTTGTGGTTCGCTGATTTTTATTTTTTACGCCCCGTCCACCAAACTCAAGAATTGTAAGTGGGTAAACTAGTAAATTTCTGTTATTTTAATCTCGAAAATAGAAGAATTAATGGACCAACGTCGTCGCCAGTGCAGTTATTCGCCAGCTCATCTTCCAGTTCGCTATTATTTTATCGTATGTTTCAGTTGGAAGTATTTGTTAATGTTAAATGTGCTTATTATCGTTTTCAAAACAGTCCTGCAAGTGCCAGGTTGCATTTTCATGGGCTATTTGGAGGAAAAAGTGTGCTGGTTGGTTCATCTGTTCGGTATCGTGTGCTTGAAAGAAGTCAACGCTTCGATTACTTTTTTTCGTACGCTTATCTACGACTGAGAATACAATTAACACGCGGTAAAATCGTCGAACTATTCGAACTATTATTTTTCTTCTTCTTCTTAAAGGTGTTCCGTTATTAAATACACCGCATCCGGACAGCAAGTTACGTAGTACTTGTTGGTTTGTGGGAACAACGGCGGGAATTCATTTCGATGTCTTATCGTTCATCTTTCTAATGTTCCACAAACGATTCTTATTGACCAAGTATTTCTTAGCTATGTCTAGAGAGGCAGCGTTGGACTTGAAATTTTCATTCAGGTGAAAAGAAAAATTCCAACCATTACGATGCAGACATGACAAAATTAATAATTTGCATTGCGTTTCGGTGGAATTCTATTTAGAGCGGCGAAAATTCTGGAAGAATTGAATATACAAGAAATAGACGAGATGAAAGAAAAGTATAAAAGAAGTTTGGCCAAAATACATAAAAAGATGGCGCGTTTGAAAGAAACGCAAATGAAAATACGAGGTTTTAAACTCTCCGAACCGTTAACCCATCAAGAAGGTTCGTAACAATGGTTCGTTGTATGTGGAGCACGAGTAGGAAGTGAATGAAATCTTCTCAAAAATTCAACTTGTATTACTTCTTTTTTTAGTCGTCACATCCGGCGATTATTACATGTTCGACGATTCTAATAAGGATTTGTATCAACCGGAAGAAGACATAGATAAACGTAAATACAAAGATACCGATTGCCAAAGTACTCCTTCCACTCCCAATGTTGGAAAGGTGAGGCGACTTTTATGGCTATTTATAAAATATATTGCATTTTACCAAGTTTTCAAATTAACTTTCATTCTACAGCTAATGGAAGCAGTAATGAAGACCGATATCGAGCAAGCGTTGAAAATGGCTGATAACGGATCGTTAACTTCCGAAAAATCGGTTAAATCGCCAGTTCGTTCAGCAGAAGAAAACGTTGGTATCTTGTAGAGTATGAATGATTATTCAGCCTGTATTTAACCCTGGTATACACAGTGTGATTTTTAACGTCACTACACTGGTGTGACTGGTAGGGTCAGTACTCTGAACCCGCCCAAAATCAGTAAACTTCTGCACAGGTGGGGTCGATATTAACTCAGTAAATTAAGACGTTAATACACAGGTGGTGTCTTTCATGGCTTAAACATTAGAAAAGAAATTGGTGCAGGTAGTTTTTTTTTTTTGGCCTCAGATCTCAAAATTTTCAATTTTGAATACAAATAGAGGAAAATAGAGTGAATTTTTCCATCGAAACATTTTCAGGGTTCCGACTAATCAAAAAAAAAACTTATGGTCCCAACAGGTAAACAATAAATTATACCAACATAAAAAGACAGTGCTCCCTTGGAAAAACCTCTCACAACTAAATAGACAAGATGAAATCATTATAACCAGACTAAGAATTGGCCACACAAAAATTACTCACAACTATCTCTACCAAAAAACTCCAAAACCAACATGTCATTTCTGTACTATTCATCATATATCTATCCAACATATTTTGTTCGAA
>FIZR01023040.1:0-25879 GCA_900060175.1 Ferrisia virgata
AAAAAAAAAAAAAAAAAAAAATGAGTGGTGGGGGGGGGGGGGGGGGGGTAATGAGGTTGAAAAGTCGAACCCCACCCCACCCCAAAGCATATCCAGAACCTCTACTAAATGTACATGTCGAATATCAATCCTCTACTTCAATTGGGAAAGGGAGATGAGGATGGTACAGTCTTTTTTCAAGGCCAAAAAGGGGGGAAATTCTATATTCCACTCTAAATTGACTTAGGTGGCTGATTTTCGAATATTTTACGCAACTTTTAATTTTCTATCGATTGGCTCAAAAACGAATAATTTTTTCAATTTTTGCCCTCAGCACCCTTTCTTATTAATTTGGACGTAAATGAATTTTGACCCGTCTGCTACGAATCTGAATCTAATGGCTGAATTTGAAAGATTTCGGCCAGTAAAATACTGAGCATTTGATTTTAGTCTTCGTGGAAAACATATGAATACCTGACATCGCCAAAACTGATTTTAATGGTCAATGATCACAAAACGGATTTTGTTACCACCCCCTCCCCGTCCATCCTCCACAGATCGATAGACCGTAATATTGTGGTTTTCATTGACAACGTAGAAATCTCATTTTTTTGGAACTTTCATCACATTGAATGGGGCTAGTGCGGGCAGGAGGAGTTACAAGAACTGGATCGAAAAATTGAGCCAATATTCAAATTCAGCGTCCTCGAGTTAGTAATAATCGATATGTCACTTGACTTTTTTCACCACTGAGGGTTCTCTCTAAAATTGAGGACCACCATGGCCCCCGGAGGGCTGAAATCCAAAGTTGAAATTTAATTGATTGTAACAAATGTAAAAAAGTTTTTTTCGTTAATTTTTTCAGATTTTTAAACAGTAACCTTAAACATTCTGTGTTTATCATAAAAAGTCAAGCTTTCATATCAAAACTTTACCATAAGCTTTCACAACTTCGACCATCGATTTGAAATCTTCCTTTAATTCTTTTTAGCCTGATTTTCAATGTCAAATTGTAACTGAAAATCGACTTATTACAATCTATCGAACAACGTCGGATGAGAGGGGAAATATCAGCAAAATCCGTTTTGGAGCCCTAGAAGATCATTAAGATGATTTTTAGCCATGTCAGATATTTATTTTTGTTTTTATTTGTATTTTTATTCTATTTTTATTTTTATTTTTTCCCCCGAACATTAAAATAATTTACTCCGCTCAAATTCGGTCAATCGACTCAGTTTGGGTGAAAATTCAGTCAGGCCCCATATTGGCAGAGGGGGTGCTGAGAGGAAAAAAAACACAAAAATTGCCCCTTTTTAGATCAATTGATTGAGAATCAAAAGTTGTATAACTTATCCAAAAATCAATCTTCTAAGTCAATTAGGAGGGGAGATATGGCGGTTTCCCCTTCTTGATCTTGAAAATGGGCTGTTCCTCCACCAAATTGAGCTAGGAAGTTAAAATTTGGTATGTACACTTAGTTGAGGCCGTGAATGTGCCTTTTGAGAATTCGCACTTTTCAGCTCCATTGCACCCCCTCACAGTCCCATAAAAGTGGTTTTTCTTTCGGTTTTTCTCAGTTTTTGAGTTTGTTTCTCGGATAACTCTTCTTAAAAGAGAGCTAGGAAGCTGAAATTTAGTATGTACATTCAATAGGAATCCTTGAGAGTTTCGACTTTTTAGTCCCACTGAACCCTTCCTACCTGCACTGCTGAAGATGCTTTTTTCATTATTATCATTATTTTTGACTCTACAAAATTGCGGATATGGATTTTCTCTAACTTCAATCAATCCCGAATTGCGGCCTTTTACATTTGAATCCGAGCAAATTGGTAAACTTTTTCAAAATTTTAATGTAAAAAAATTAACGTTTTAAAAGAAAAACAAAATTTTTTAAGCAAAAAAAAATTATAAATCAAACTTGGAAAAATTTCACGAAATAAAATAGTAAATTTTTAGGTAGGAGTTAGAACAGGGTGGGAGGTTTGAGATGATTAGGCCTTCTGGCAACCTCTTAAAGCAGTCTTTGCCATTTCTCTTCTACTATACATCTTTCGTATATTTCTGTTTATAACTAAAGAAAAGCAAGGAGGATTACATCGTTTATACGATTTCTTACCCGAAGGATCAAACATCGCACGATTATTTATTCATTTATTTATTTCATTTTTGAGTATTTGACTCATCCTTAGGTCGATCAAGTAGAAAATTTTATTTTAAAAAATCCTTTACATAATATACAAATTACACACTAGAAAAAAAAAACATAAAAGAGAACTCCATTCTCTTTTACGCATTAAAAAAAATGGCAAAATAAGGAAATCACAGCTTATAAAAAAGAATATACGAATCCCAATAAATATGAGGAGGGGAGGACAACCACCGTGTGGTACTACTACTTCTTTAAAATATCTACGAAATAAATTACTGAGCATTTTGAGAAAATGAGAAATCATTGATGGCCGGAGATGCATTAGGAATAGCATATTGCTTGAGAAGATCGTCGAGAATACTTCGACTTTGAGGACCGTTGGCAGCAACGATATTCGAATTCCTCCTTACAGCATTAGGCTGTTGGGTATCTTCCGGCTGGGCTACAAAAAAAACTTGGGGCGGTGCGGCAGCCGTTGGTCTAGGTCTGGATCTGGGTGCTTGTTGACTTCTGGCAGTAGCTCTGAAAGCGCCAGCCGGTGGTGGAATCCTCGGAGCAGGTGGGCCATTAATATCGAACTGTTGATCGAAATCTATTGGAGCTGATACGGGAGCACTGGGCACTTGAGCGAATTGCGGTTGTTGATCAAATACACTAGGAATAGTCAAACTTTGAGGGAAGGGTCGTGGTGCAATCGGTTGCTGTATTGGCTCTTCTTCTTGCGGCTGTGACGTTTCATCGGGTAAGAAATTCCTTTGAGGAGGAATTTCATTGGAACGGAATTGGAATTGAGGAGCACCGGTATCTCTGAGTTCGTTACCGAGGATCAGTTGTAAAGAGTTGAAATCGGAAGGTCCGCCAGAAGGTCTTTGTTGCGGCGGTTGTTGGGGTCGAATTTGCACATCTTCGGGTTCGCGAACGAAATAAGGTTGTTGGACAAATTGTTGAGGTTGTGGTTGAGGTCTCGAGAAACGTTGATCTAGCAAGATTGGTTGCTGAAGTTGTGGCTGTTTCGGTGGTTTTCGTTTGGGCGATGAGGCTGGTTTGGTAGATGGTGGGGTACGTATTGGTACCTGGACGAAAGGTTGGTTGGGTCCTTCGTCGTCGGAAGTGGTTGAGGGATCGCTTTCTGTATCGTTGCCAATGGTCACCGGTGGAATAGTGATACCTTCGCCGGCTGGTTGAAAACCGTATTTGTTAGCGCCGTACTCTACTGTGCGTACTTTACCGCTATCGTCTACGTAGCCATATTTGCCGATCACTTCACCAGTCGCTAATTTCGTCTCAATTTTGAAACTTCCATCGGCTCCTTCGAAACCATAAGTGTACGAGCCATCCTCGTTGTGTCTACAGAAACAGGTTGCGAGTATATCAATAAAATATATCGTAAAATGAGAGTAGGTAAAGAGGTGTAAAATATCAAGGACTTTTCTTTCATACACCATTGAACTAATCTTCAATTATGTACTACATTTTCATGTTTTGATTATTAATAAAGACAGACCCCAAAGGCTAAACCTTCAAATAAAGTTTCTAAACAAAGTGGCAGCATAAGTCAAACATCCTTGGAAAATATCTTCGCAGTGATCAAAATGAATTACACTAAACATACAGGGTGTTTTGTCTCGATAGTACCTTCTTCACACCACAAGTACTGCAACTAGAGTTGGATATATGTAGAATGTTTTGCAGATCCCAACTGTTGCAGGTGCTGAAATATGCATAAAGATATCTGCTTTTCGCCAAAAGACAGTGGAAACCACGTCCATGTAATATCAAGGCATATGAGTCCCTCTGGGAGTGGGAGTCAGAGTCAGAGTTGAAATGACTTCCTTTTGACTTCAAATCCTTAATTACTCCGGAGTCAAGCTAGTCATTAACTTTACAGCAGAAGTCAATTTTGAATCCAATTTGTGAGGTTTTTTTTTTGTTTTTGGTCGTTATTAAAATGTCGATTTCGGCTTCGGATTCATGATAGTCAATCAGCCTTAACGTCAATCGTAGTAGACGCTCAAGCGAACTACAATTTAAAAAGCCAAAAAAGTGATTTTCACTCCATGTGTTTTCTTGAATTTTCTATCATCGACTTACTTATCAACAATGGCAACCGGAGTTGAAATATGACTCCGGAGTCAAGTAGCACTCGGACTCAATGTCTGAAGTTGACTCTGGAGTCGAGCAGGAGTCTGAGTCAGGAGTCAACTTTCCTTGTTGACTCTGGGAGTCAAGTCAGAGTCTGAGTCATGATTTAAAATATTTTCAATTTTTTTTCATAACTTTCAAAAACCCTTGTAAGTATCCATTCAGAAAAATTTTCTTCAAATCCACATACGTATATGGGTGGCGGGGGGGGAGATATTTTATAGAAACTTTCCTTCCTTTTACCATAGGAAAAAATTCCTATATTTTTGAGTCTAAAAAAGTTACTGAATCATTTTTGGGCGTGTCAGCTACTATATTTCCATTTTTATCCCCCCTTCCCGCCCCAATCCAGAAAAAATTATTTTTTTACATTCATAATAACCAAAATTGCTCAAATTTGGTTAATTTGCTCAGAATAGTGGCAGATTAGATGTACCTACATAAGCGTGGATGACCATGGGTCGAAATTCAGATGCACCCCAAATTTGGGAAGTGGGCTTCTGAGAGTCGAAAATCGAGAAAATTGTTCATTTTTTGAAAATTTATAAGTGCAAGTTGCGTAACATGATCAGCCTCCTACGCCAATTAGAAGAAGAAATATGTGGTTGTTTCTTCTTTAGCCTCACACAGGGATAATTATAAATTCATATATCCGAACTCCTGCAACAGTTACGATAGGCAAAACATTCAACGTGACTCCAACTTAAGTTGCAATACTTGCGGTATAAAGAGGATACTATCAAGACAAAACACCCAGTATAAATATTAATTTTATTCATAATTCTTCTAGCTATCACCTGGCACAAAAAAATTAGACATAAATGCATCGCAGACGCATCAGAATCCACGCCAAATTACGCAACACCTATGCACGTTCCATTCTGGCAAATAATCTCAACCCAGACGAATGAAAAATTCACTCGAATGATTACCTTTTATTATTCACGGTTGCATCAAAACCAATACGATTGTTTATGCCTAAAAGAAGTAATAAAGAGTGAAAAAACCACACCATATCGCCTGCGAGTATATTAATATCGTGTACGCTGTACGCTGGCACACATCACAGGCCAGATGAGATTCATCCAGCTTCAGTCCATCATCCTTATGCGGTAAACTTACGTGAGAAATCGATTACATAACTTAAAACACAGTTCAGTTCACCCATTTCTTTTCTCTGTCTATCTTTCATTCTTTCTTTCTCGGTACAAAGAACGGCTGGGCTCGGCGTAGCGCGGCGCTGTGTCTTTTCGACAGCATAGATAAGTACATACCTCTATGGATCATTATTGAGATCGTTTTCAGAGCTGATCTAGTTTCGACGTGGTTCGTTGTGTAGGTAGTTCCCTATCTATGCTACATCATCGTTGGTAATGGCCCGATCAACGCTACCGTGTATTATTATCCGCATAACCGTGTGTACTTCGACGTGTTACAAGTCGAATCTATTTACAATGAAATAGCTATACGATGGTGCTCCCATAAACACGTTAGGTATACACGATTCAGCATTTATAGTATAAACAAACTACATAGGTAGTTGGTACACTCATTATTACAATATCTGTAGGTATTGTATGCGCCTCTATAATCAACTACCTAGTACCTATAGGTATACTTAAAACATTATGAATCTCAATTAGTCCTACTAAAGTATATTGGGCTCGATTACTTTCTATTTAATGTTTAATTAATAGCATAGCTTAGGTACCTCGGTACAAGGTAGGTAGATAATATACCAACATAGCCTATATCGCCACATCACCTCAGGGTGTTTCGCTATGTATTTCCCTCCTTTTTTAATTTCTGTGCTTATACATAGGGACATATGCTTGTCTGTTCCTCTGTTCATCTTTTTCATTCTCAAATTGGCTTCCTTCTTATTAGCATAATCAATTAATGGCAGGTATGTATACTAAAATATGATTTTTATGCGATCACATGGGTGACATACATCATTGCACTCCTGCTGATGATCAAGTATTACGTAGGTTAGGCATCAGAAGATCATTCACGTCCCCCCCTCTCATTCAATACCATGATCCCAAAAGTGAAATTCCAATCGAGATACACACGCATACATGTAAATACACCATATGCCTCTTGTACATGTATGCGCTTATGTACCTGTTAATTTGCTTCAGAATCGGTATAGGTGTTACTTTAGCGGACTGGCTACCGCTGCTGGCACTGGCAATGGCCGGAGATCGAGGCCGAGCTGCCGATCGTTGAGGGACACCAGCTCCTCCGATGTTTTGGATAGGCCTCTGGGCTGGTAATTGAAAATCTTGGTAGTCGACATCTCCCTCGGCGCCGAATGTGCCGTCGTTAAAGTTTTGACTCGATACAGTCGTCAAGGATATCTAAGCATTATACATTGTGTCGAATTAATGGTAAAATAAATGAAGACTTGTATATCCAATTACATTAGCCACATCTTCCAAATATGCACTACATACATAGTTCTTTTATTTTTTTGGCGATATGCGTTAAGTAAGTATGAAAAGTCAAAAGAAACAAACATTGGAGCATTCCATTACAAGAACGATTCGAAGAGGAACCAAGGCGCAGGAGAATGGGGGAGAGGAAACAGGGAAGTGAATTTTGGCACGTTCTGTATTACTTTTTTCCTTCAACTTTTAAGAAAAAATTCCTTTTGAAATACTTAGAACTGTTTGCACGCAAAAAGTAAGCATCGAAAGAATGTAAGTTTCGATATTTTAAATGTAATTGGTACAATTTTTTTTCTCAACTAATTTTTCTCGACATTTCAATTTTAAATCTTAAAATCAATTCAGGATCAAGATCAACTGTTGACGGGTCAACTTCCTTTAATTTTTCTCAATATTTCAACTTAAAATCATAAAGTCAATACGGAGTCGAAATCAACTGTTCATGGGTCAACTTTAAACATCTTTAATTTTCCTCAACATTTTAACTTGAAATTATAAAATCAAACGGAGTGAAGGTCAACTAATTTTCCTCGACATTTCAATTTGAAATTTTGAAATCAATCTAGAGTAAAGGTCAGCCGTTGGCTTGCCAACAAATGACAATATTTCAACTTAAAATCATAAAATCGATTCAAGGTCAAGGTACACTGTTTTGACGAGTCAACTTCAAACATCTCTAATTTTCTTCAACATTTCAACTTGAAATCATAAAATCAATCCTAAATAAAATAAGTCTACTGATGTCATTCCAGGCCATTAAAATCTGCCCACTGATGTCGGTCCAATGATGATGTCACACTGTTGATGGTCCACTAATAACATCTCTAATTTTCCTCGACACTTCAACTTAAAATTATAAAATTAATCCTACATAAAATAAGTCCACTGATGTCACATCTCTAATTTTCCTCAACATTTCAACTTGAAATCATAAAATCAATTCATAATATAAGTCCACTGATGCCATTCCAAGCCATAAAAATCTGTCCATTGATGACGTCACATTATAGACGGTCCACTAATAATGTCTCTAATTTTCCTCAACATTTCAACTTAAAATCATAAAATCAATTCATAAAATAAGTCCACTGATGTCATAACAAACCATAAAAATCTGTCCATTAATGCCAGTCCAGTGATGACGTCACATAATTGACGATCCACTAATAATATCTCTAATTTTCTTCAAGATTTCAACTTAAAGTCATAAAATCAATCCATGGTCAATTTTTGATGATTTTTCCAGAATACGCTATTAAACATCTTTCGATATTAATATTTATAACGCTTTCCTCTTAAATTGTGCTTGAGAATCTATAAAATTCTTCAATAATTATAATCCTTGTGCATTTAATTTTCTCACATCTGCAATTTCTGCATTCTCGCCTGCACTCTTTTCACATCACTCCTTCTTCCCCTCCCACATAGGCAGATTTGGAGATCAACTTTCCACTTTCATTTCTTGGAGAAAAAAAAAAATACACTTAGTAAGGTTCAACCAATACGAGGAAAAAATTTTGCGAATTGCCATGTGTGAAAAATTGTGCACTTGAAGGCATTTTTGATCTCCGAAAATTACATTCACTGCTTTTTTTGGTCATTAGTTGTACAAAATTATCATTTGTTAATTAAATTTTCTTGAAATCATTTGAAGAGACTAGCTCAATATTTGGTCTGGCGTAGGTCTCCTACCTCTTTTATCTTCGCATACTCTTTCTCTTCCCCTTCTCCCTGTTCCCACCACTGTGATCCTTGAAGAATCGAAATTCGCTCAAAAATAGCCCCAAAAAAACCACTGTCAATCCAAAAATAGAATTTGTCTGGTAAGTTCATTTTTAAAGTACTTGCACAGGTCGATTTTCTACGTTATACTATCACAGGAAACCACGAAAAGGCATCAATGACTTTCGTTTTGGGGCCCTAAAATATCACTGAGATCATTTTTGATGATGTGAAATATTTATTTATTTTACTATTATTTTTTCTTTTTTTTTCTCCGGGAGTAAAAGACATTTCATCAACACGATACCAATTAAAATCGGTCAAATTTAGGCAGTAGACTTAGATTGGCAACAGATTTGATAGTTTTGAGTGCAAATGCCTTTTCGGTCAAAATTCAGTTGCGTCCATGTATAGGGGGGGGGGGGGGTTGAGAGTTAGAATTGAAAAAAAACTTTGTTTCTAGGGGGGGGGGGAGTTGAGAGTTAGAATTGAAAAAATACTTTGTTTCTAAATCAATTTATATAGAATCAAAAATTGTATAACATATTCAAAAAGCAACCTCTTACATTGAATGGGGGGGAGGGGAGATATGATAGTTTTCCCCGTTTTGACCTTGAAAAAAAACTATTTTTAGTAGTTCTCCCTTCCAAATTAAGGTAGTGGGTTGAGATTTAGAATGCGGATTTAGTTGTTGAGGGTTCTAGATGTGCTTTTTGAGCGTTTTGACGATTCAGCCACACCTTCAAAGTCTTGAAAACGTAGTTTTGGATAGTTTTTCTTATTTTATGAGTTTGTTCTTCCCATACCTCCCATCTGAATTGAGGACTATATCATATTGCCAATGAAAACCAGACTATTACAATCTATACAAATCCCGTTTTGAGGTCCTAGAAGACCATTACTACCATTTTTGGTCATGTCAAACCTCTGCAATTACATATTTATCTTTCCAACTCTCTTAAAATAGTGAAATTTTTCACATAGAAGGTATTTAGATGTCTATCTTTTAGAGTCAGAAAATTTCGCTACTTTCATTACCTTTAACAAAATTATAAAATTTTTCAATTCACCAAACGGTTGAAAATTTGAATCAATCGTG
Organism: Ferrisia virgata; assembly: GCA_900060175.1. Taxonomy (NCBI): domain Eukaryota; kingdom Metazoa; phylum Arthropoda; class Insecta; order Hemiptera; family Pseudococcidae; genus Ferrisia; species Ferrisia virgata. Next base: position 9,545 of record FIZR01023040.1, read on the forward strand.
TTTCTGAATTTTTTAAATTTTACAATTTCACTTTACTAGAAATCTTTAAACACTGATGCTTTACTCATTCGTACGCGTATCTATTTCCCATATTAAATAATAGTTATGTAATATCTGACATGGTGAAGCATATACCTAGACCTACCTACATCTATGGCACGCACAACCATCGAATTATTAGTTCAATTCGCTCGATCCAATTTATCGATTCGACTGCGGGATTCGACTAAATAACATGTAAGATCTATCTAGATTGAAAAAAAAAAAAAAAAAACAACCAAGGTCTGCGCGACCGACCATACACCACATACCACGGTCCTCTGCAGTCTCCTTCTCTTTCTCTCTCGATCTCTGTAGGTAATATCTGCCTAGTGTAATTTATGGACAAAAGCGCACATATAGCAATAAAATAATCGACGTTTGTATCCGTAAGGCAGATGATGAAGTACTTTCTACCTATACAGTACTTACATAGCTACATTATCTGAAACGTACGTAGGTCTAGGTAAGTATATCGTCAGCAGCTGAAGTACAGGTATAAAATACAATTACGTATAAACCTATATATGCGGATTTATTCGAACTGTTAATAAATTATAGGCCGGCCACGTTGTCCACGTGTGTATCTGTACAGTGTATACGCCTCCTCACAAGTGCCACTTTATCTACTCGACTATTGTAGTATCTATCCAGTCTACATACATGAAATGTACATATTTAAAGGAAACGAACTGAGTCGATTATCAAATAAATCTATGCAGACTTGCAGACTGCACAGACTTTCGATATCGCTCCAATAAAAGCAATGAAACTATTGTAAAATTCCATCTTAGTTCGTTCACTCATACTTATATTATATAACTCCACACATACGAGTACACACACCCACACGCGCGTACAAAGGTCGTATAATCCTCGAAGCGTTGATTTTCAATTAATCTAATAGGTAGTTCGATCGATCTTGGTAATAAGATATAAAATAATTGTTCGTCTGATCAATGTTAATGAATCAAAGACATCCTATACGATTTTAGTTAGGCTTTCTAGCAGAATATATGAAACAAGCATTATATATAATGACTCGACTACATCCTTAAAATTTTTAGCCCATCATCTTTCATCAATCTTCGCCTTGGATCGTTGTTGCATTCCCAAGACAAAACATTTAGTACAGTCGAATTGCTGAATCCGTTCGCTCGTAACGTAAAAAGTTATTCGACGACTGATTTTTAATCTATAATATATTTAGACAAAATAAGCTTAAGTGCCATTTTTTCTATCCCCTACCACTTCGAGGATCCATCCCTTTTTCTTAGAAAAGCACGTACCTCCTTTTCTGTTGGTTGTGCAAAAAAAATTTTCAAGTAAAAGTTTCTTCTTGCCGAATTCTTTACATTTTTGGTTATTACAAAAATTGCATTTGGAGCAACCATTGCGCCTCAAATCTCAAAAACGTATTTATCGAAATGCTCAAAGGCCAGTTATTCTCGTTCATTATAACAAGAATCAAATATAGCGCAAAACTATTCATCGCAACCAGTGCTTAGAATAGAATTTTACATCCTACACGTTGACCGCAATACACCCATCCCTTACCCTGCACCGTGAACCCTTAATCCCGTACCAACGTTCAAAATAACTGATTCGACCCTGTCTGTGGATTAAAAAATTTCATCACGGAACATGAATGGGGATCTCTGGAAATATTTTCAAGCTCCAGAACCACCCCGGAAAACTACCCTCAGATTCCCATTCAGTGGGTTAAATTGCCACTATCTACACTCTCTTCATAACCATTCATTTTATTCAAATTTTAGAAATGTAATTTTACTTCACAATCCTCAAGTGCGAACAGGCTAAGAACTTGGAAAAAAATAAAACAAATAATCGAAAATTCAAAACTCAATGAGCATCCTCCGTGTATCTGCTGTTTCAGTTTATCATTAGTTTGATTTTCTATGTCATATTGTCAATGAAAACCAGGCCATTACAGTCGAAGGATATCAACAAAATCGTTTTGGGGCCCTAAAAGGCCATTAAGACGATTTTTAGCCATGTCAGATATTTAATTTACATTTAATTTTTTTTATCGAACATTAAAATCATTTACTTTGCTCCATAAAGACCAAAATCGCTCCAATTCGGTCAATCGGCTCAGTTCGTCGGCAGATTAGATATATATGAGTGGAAATGAACTTGGGTCAAAATTCAGTCATGTCCCAAATTTGGGGAGGGGGTGCTGAGGGATCAAAAACGCGAAAATTGACCCTTTGAAGCCAATTGATAGAGAATCAAAAGTTATAGAACATATCCAAAGATCAACCTCCTAAGTCAATTAGGAGGCGAGATATGGAGGTTTTCTCTCTTTTTGACCGTGAAACCCTATCTTCCCATCAAATTGAGTAAGTAAGTTGAACTTTGGTAAGTACGTTTATTTGAAGCCCCGAATGTGCGTTTTGGGGTTCCCGAGTTTTTGGCTCCCTTGCACCTCTTCGCAGCCCCAAATATGTAGTTTTTTGGTCGTTTTTTCTCATTTTTTGTGTTTCTTCCTCACATAACACCCCTCCAAATTGAGCTAGGAACTTGAAATCCAGTATGTACATTTAGTAGAGGCCCTAAATGTGCCTTTTGTGGGTCTTTCTTTTTTTTGTAATTCACCATCACCAAGCAAAAGAACAACTATAAATATTAATAAACTCGGGTTATGGAAAATTGAAGCGTGAGAAATTGAGGGGTAGGGATGAGGAGTATTTCTGGTGCTTGAAAATATTTCTAAAGATTCCCATTTATGTTCCATGAGGAAAATTTTTTAATCTGCAGACTGGGTCGAATCAGTTATTTTGAACGTTGGTATAGAGAGGAGGGCTTGCTAGAGGTGGTTAAGGGGGAGGAGGGGGTATTGCGGTCAGCTTGTTAGACGTGAAATTTTATTCTAGATACTTTTTGCGATTAATAGTTTTGCACAATATTTGATACTTGATATAATAAACGAGAATAATTGGATTTTGAGTATTTCGATAAATACGTTTTTGAGATTTGAGGCGCAATGGTTGCTCCAAACGCAATTTTTGTAATGACCAAAAATGCGAAGAATTCTTCAAGAAGAAATTTTTGATTGAACAATTTTTTTGTACAACCAATAAAAGAGGAGATACATGCATTTCTAAGAAAGGTAGATGGATCCTTGGGGGGGGGGAGGGATAGATAAGAATGATACACAAGTTTATTCTAGTCTAAATACATAGTAGATTGTGAATCAGTTGTAAAATTGCTTTTTACACTTGATGCAAAAGGAAGCATTTTTTTTTTTTTTTTTTTGTAATTCGATTACACTCCATTAAAATGTAGTAATAGACATAAACCTATCATATCTTTTTTCCTGGCATTTTCCAGGAAAAAAAATTGAAGAATTATGGCTTGAATTTTTTTTTGAACATGATGAGCATTTGATCCGTTTATCTCGTTTCATATTAATAATTCTTTTTTAAAAAATTCGCCCCTCATCAACTTTGAAAATTTTTGATTGCCCCAGTTCCTGTTTCTGAGCAATTTTTGGCACAAAATATCATCTACGTAGGATTTCGTTCGGCATGTTACATCATAATACACTCCTTGATTAGCTAATTCATCACTCTATCAATTTTCAATTTATTTCTCTCCTCTTTGCCTACACTCACACATTATATTTATGTGATTGAATTCATCGTAAATATGCAGGTATATGATACACCTTGTAGGAGTAACCTCCTGCTTACACATATCACATCGCACCATAGTAACAAAAAAATTACACTATAGACAGAAGAAAAAAAAACCATGCAGCGGATTTTTCGCTACAAGAGACCTCCTCATTATCTGCCATACTTGGCACCTCAAAGAAGCGTTAGAAACAGCGATACGAGGCGAATAGGCAATGTATGACTAATACACCAGAGCATTCAAATTATTCGCAATAACGAACGCTATCACGCTGCTTTGGCATCTTTTCGCCGGTACAATGCACATACACACACACACGTATCGAATCATAATCCTCCACACGACTCCATCGCTGAATTGCCGAATTACAAGCCAAAATGTACAATAAAGTTGGAAAATTATTTAGAAAAAAAAATAATAATAATAATAAGAAAATCCACGCATACCGCCAAAAATATGCAGACATACTCGCAGTCATTAATCTTATACACAATATAAATTACATACAGGATAGGTAAGTATGTACTTACGACGACCGAGAGTACGACGATGGTATAACGTAAAATCGTAGCAGAGTTCATCGCGGAACATGTACCATACATACACAAGATACTCGTACAAGAAGCTTATAGCTAACGAAACTAATTGCACTACTTTTATGATACCGCGTAGCCAAACTAATGCAACAAATACAATTACTCTCCGAGAGGCACCCACTAGAGATACATTATTATATATACATCCAAGGTAAAGAAGTACACTACACTCGCGATACGATACCCCTTGACACCCTTTCGTCGTTATGCTGCTGTAAGTACCTGGTAGTGATATACTCTTAGGTACCTATATCTCGTACACGTTTTTTTTTTTTTTTTTTTTTTTTTTTTTTTTTCTTTCTCCGTTTTTTTTTTTTTTTTTGTCTTCTTTCTTTCTTTCTTTCTCCGTTTATTTCGTTAGTATACCTACAACAGTAACAGAAACAATAGCGACAGGAGCGGGGGTGGAGCTGATCGTATTCGAAGTACGTAGCAAGGTAAAGCACGAGATAACTACTTTGTATACTTGCACATACCCGTACGTATAGCTAGGCTTTGATATTTGTAACCTGGCTTAGTAATAGGCAGGTTTTGAAAAGTTGCTTAGTCTAGGTTTAGCTAGCTTCTTATTGTACTCCTCCCGTCTATTTAGCTTGTGCAGTGTAAGTTGATATACTAATTATTTTTAATGACCATCTGTACCGATGATTAGTCCAGTAGCCGATCATTGATACATATATGAATTTTTTATACTCGTATGTACGCATAGATGATAGCAAATATATTGAAAATAATACAAAAATCTACGCTTCTTATCGTAATGTATATGAAAGTATACCTGTACCTAGACAAATCCATTAACGAATATTCAGATTCGCGTGAAACGAGGGTATCGAGTGTTTTTTGTTCTTCATACTGGATCACCTTACCTTATATTTAAGGTTGTCGGGGGGAGGGAAATGGATAGAATATAATGTCTCCAGGCTCTCAAAGCTACAGGTTTCTTTGATTTAAAAAAAAATTCACAATGAGTTGCTTCTTCAGCCCAATTTCCATAAATATAATATTGGGAGTTGTGTGAATTGTTCCATTCGTAGAGTAAGCGATGCTTTTCCTTCGACAGTGACAGAGGTGCGGGTTGATTTTGAGGTGAATTATTGGAACTGTCAAAAGACACCACCAAAGATGAATGCCATGTTTCAACCATCCACCTATTTATTTTGCGATGAATTGTTGAAGCTTTCAAAATACATATCTAGGACCATTAAAAATGAATCATCATTAGCAGGTCTCAGTGGCTTACAACCGTATTGCACCTGAAAGAGCGCACCATCTACCACGATCCCATGCCTGTGAAGTAGCTCTTACCACAGAGCCCATTCGCGCTTTGATGATGTCAGACCACCTGGTCGGAGATCTTTCTCTCCCTCTTTTACCAGGAGCCTTAGCAACGAGAATGTCTTTTTCGAGATTTCTGACTTCTCTCCTGGTCACATGTACAAAATACCCTAAAATGCGTTTCTCGCTTAAAACACTTAGCCTGACTGGCTCCTGTACTTCGTAGACGAGTGAAATGATGATTCGTCGTGCAGCCCAGAGTATCCTCAGCATCCTTTGCCAACACCCACATCTTAAAGGCATTGATTTTTCTTTTGTCATCTGCCTTAATCGTCCATGTTTGCGTGGAATATAGGAAAACAAAGAAAACAAGTGACTGTATAGTTTCTACCTTGTCTTTCTGGAGATCTTGTTATTACACGTCGGTTGATAAGTTGCTGATCGAAAAGATCGCCCTTTTTTATTTTTCCAAAAACCTCCCATTCCATCTTTTACCAGGGACTTTAGCAAAGAGAATGTCTTTTTCGAGATTTCGGCCTTCTCTCCTGGTCACATGACCAAAATACCCTAGAGTGCGTTTCTCGCTTAAAACACTTAGCCTGACTGGCTCCTGTATTTTGTTGATGATAGAAATGTCGGTTCACCGCGCTGTCTAGGGTATCCTCAGCATCCTTCGCTAGACTCGCACCTCAAAGAAATCGATTCTTCTATTATCATCTGTCTTCAACATCCATGTTTCTGCAGCTTATAGAAAAACTGAGAAAATAAGTGACTGTATAAGTCTCCTCCATGCCTTTTTGGAGATGTTATTACATGTGACATTACGCAGTCTGGTCATGGCTGATTTGCTCTGACCGATTCGGCACCTGATTTCTGCCAACGAGCCTCTATCTGCTTCAATGATGGAACCTAAATATACGAAAGCGTTCGCCTTTTCGTATTCGCTCAGAGTTGTAGAAACTGGAATACACTTGGCCCAATCCACCACATGACTTTCGTTTTTCATGCATTAATACGAAGTCCAAGTTTTTCACTGGCCATCTTCACCAGGTTGACGAGCTCCGCCATTTCCTCTTCATCCGAAACAATCAAGGTGGTAACATCTGCATATCGCAGATTGGAGATTTATCTTTCTCCAATGGAAATACTACCATTCCAATGTTCTAGAGCCTTGGGAATTATGTGCTCGCCATAGATGTTGAATAACTCCGAGGATAATAAGCATTCTTGACGAACTCCCTGTTCCGCTTGAAAAACCTCAGATTCTTCACCATCAGCTCTCACCACCATAGAATTGAACTCATATAGAGACTCTACCGAATCTACCACGCGAGCGGGAACTCCCATCTCTCTTAAAACTTTGAAGAGCTTCTTCGAATTCAAGTAGTCAAAAGCATTGGCGTAATCTACAAAACACATCAGTACACGTATGTTGAACTCCCCGGACTTTTCCATGATTTGCCAGAAATTGTTCCATTGTGCCTCTTCCTGGCATGAACCCGGCTTAATCTGCTTGTTTAGGATTTGTAACATCTGCTTTGATTCCATTTTGCCCAAGAGTCTGCCACAATTCAGCTTCAATGCCATCGCGACCAAGGGCTTTGCGTTTTTTTATCACATTCACCGCCTCCCTTACTTCATGAAGTAGGATGTTTGGCTCATCTTTACCTGTCACTTCGACTGTAGGAACTAGTCGGTTTAGTTCTGGTGTTCCACTATCTTGGTACAACAACTCGCAGCATGTTTTCCTGCTGCCCAGGATTCTTCTAGAATCCCACACAACTGTGTCATCATCTCTCTTGATTTCGCTAGTTCGGGGTTTAAACTCTTTAATGATCTGAGAGGGGCTGGAATGTCGAAATTTTCAAAAGTTGTATTTAGGATCTATATTTCAACCTACTTGTTGAATTTTGAAGGGAGATTATATGGGAAACGTCATGTCATTATGAAAAAATTCGTTAAAATTAGGTAACAAATTGAAAAAAAAAAAATGCGTAAGAAGAGCTGAAAATTGTTCAAACATCATGAAAAATGTTGAAAAATGAGTGATAATTGATCAAAAATATGAAAAAAAAATCGCTGAAAATTATTGAAAATTGGGTAAAAATTCAACAAAAACGAGTAAAGTGAGCAAAAAATTAATCATAAATCACGAAAAAATGTTGAAAAATGGTTGGAAACTGCCCTAAAACATGAAAAAAATCGTTGAAAATCATTAAAAATTAGGAAAATTTTTAATCATGTAAAAATGTTGAAAAATAGGTGAAAATTGACCTAAATTATGAAAAAAAGTCGCTAAAAATCACCAAAAATGGATAAAAGTTTGACAAAAATGGGTAAAATTGAGAAAAAACGGCTAAAAATCAGAAAAAAACGTTGAAAAATGGTAAAAAACTGATAAAAATTACAACAGATTGAAAAAAACATTAATAATTAGCGCAAATTTGACTGAATGGATGAAAATTAATCAAAACTATGAAGAAAATTATGAAAATTCGTTGAAGATTGGGCAAAAATTTGAAAAAATCATGAAAAATGGGTGAAAATTGACATAAAATACGAAAAAAATCAGTAAAAATTGGGAAAATTTTTGCAAAAATGAGCGAAAATTGAACTGAAATATGAAAAAAGTTCGTTTAAATTCATTGAAAATTATGCAAAATTTTACCAAAATCTTTTGAAAATTGTTTCAAATTTGAAAAAAAATCGATAAAACTCATCAAAAATTGGAAAATATTTGACAAAAATGGATGAAAGTTGACTAAAACATAAAAAAAAAAATTGTTAAAAATTGTTGGAAATCGGATAAATTTGACAAAAATGTATAAAAAGTGATGAAAATGGTCCACTTAATGCGAAAAATTGTTGAAAACTACTGTAAATCAACAAAAATTTTGCAAAAATGGTTGAAAATTGACCCAAATTATGCAAGAAGTTGTTGAAAATCATTGAAAATTGTGTAAAAATTCTACAAAAATGGGTAAAAAGGTGAAGAAAAATGACTTAAAGTCACGAAAAAATGTTGAAAAATGAATGAAAAATGACTTGAATTAAGGAAAATCCGTTGAAAATCATTGAGAGTCGAGAAAAAGTTTGTTAAAGTGAATGAAAATTGACCTAAATTATGAAAAAACTCGTTAAAAATTATCGAAAATTGGGTAAAAGTTCGACAAAAATGGGTAAATCACAAAAAAAATATTGAAAAACTGATGAAAAGCGACATAAAACCTAGTAAATTTTGTCAACAATCGTTAAAGATTGGGTATAAATTTGAAAAAGTTTAGAAAAATTAGTAAAAATAGACCTAAAGAAAATCGTTGAAAATCATTGAGAATTGGGAAAAATTTGACGAAAATAGATGAAAGTTGACCAAAAATAAGAAAAAAATTGTTAAAAAACTATGAAAAATCAGTCAAAAAATGAGTAAGAAGTGAAGCAAATTGATTAAAAATCACGTAAAAATTTTAGAAAATGAGTGAAAGTTGACCTATATTGGAAAAGAATCGTTGAAAATAATCGAAAATTGGGTGAATGTTCGATAAACACGGGTAAAGCACGAAATATTGGTGAAAATGGATGAAAAATGACCCAAATTACGAAAACAACCGTTGAAAAATCATTGAAAATTAGGAAAAATTTGAAGAAAATCGCTGAAATTTGATTTGAATAATAGAAAAAAATGTTGAAAATCATCAAAAATTGAGTAATAAATTGACTAAAATTAGCGAAAAGTGTGCAAAATTGATCGAAAATCACGAAAAAATTTTAGATAATGGGTGAAAATTAACGTATATTGGGAAAGAATTTTTGAAAATCATCGATAATTCGGAAAAATTTGAAGAAAATGGCAAAAACTTGATCTAAATAATGGAAAAATGGTTAAAAATCATCAAAAATTGAGTTAAAAATTAGACTAAAATCAGCGAAAAGTGTGTAAAATTGATCTCAATAATAAAGAAAAATCGTTGAAATAAACCTAAAATTTGTTACAATATAATAGAAAATTAGAATTATAGTAAAACTGAACAAAATTATAGCTTAAGAACCGTTGAAAGCAAGAAATAAAACACTGAAATCGTTATATCAAAATAAAAATTGGAATTTTTGTGGAACTAGCTCAAATTACACCGAAAAAATACACTAAAATTATGCAAAAATATACTTAAAAGAACAATAAAATTTGGATAAGAGTACTTTAAACTTTTCGTTAATGAGTTGTAGAGCTTGAGTTGCAGAATTATTGAAACTAAAGTAGGGATATATATTTCAATAAACTGTAACAGCGTTTCCAAACAATTCAAGTAGTATTTTGTCGAACAAATACGATATTAAAACAAGCATAGCATTATGCATCGTTATTTTAAACAATTCATCAAAAATGGAACCACAATCACTACTCTCTTGAATACAAACACTAATCTCATACCTTCCTTAAAGAACGAATATTTCAAGAATATCATTTACTTTCACCCTATTTAAATTATGCCTTAATTTTCCCCTCTCTTTTCAATCAATATATCGTACTCCAATGTCAACTATTCCAAAAACATTCTCCAGTCAGTGAGCCTACTGTCAACGTATATCCACATACACTTAAACATATACATCCCATACCTACGTACTCGAACTAGTCACAAGGTGTGAATCAAAACGAACAAGAAGAAAAATTTATTATCTCAGTATGGATACTATTGACCGGCATGTATGGGCATATCTTTACGTCGAACATCGGATGGAAAACCATGACGAATAAAACTACCGACGGACACGCTTTTGTTCGTCAAAGTATATTAATAAATAATTGAATCGAACATCTTTGAAGGAGGCGACGACGATGATAATACGAGATGCGACTTCATTGTGCGATTTCGATTGCAAGTTTATCCACCTCCTTGTCCTTTGTCCAATTCCTAGTAAAGCTTATTATTACGCTATCGTGGTACTGGTTCGAGGGAGTTTTCTTCTCGTGTGTAATTTTTTCAGCATCCTACTAGGTACATACCTTATACCTACAATCATTTTGAATCCGGGTACATAGTATACACAGATGAACGTTAATTTCAATCCTTTAAGTATTTCTCTCGGGTGCCATAAGCGCAGCAAATCTCACCAGGCCAACTTCCTACCACGCCCTGTTGACAAGGTCCTCTCAATACACGAAATCCATTACAATCACCGTCCTTAGTCAAGTTCGCATACTTTTGCCGCCAGAATAACCGGTTAATAACGTTCCTCGTGTGTGTGCCGAAATAGTAAGTTACGTTCGCGCACATAAAAAGAAGAAATGTGGGGAAAAAATTATCGTAATAAAACCAATACACCGTCGCGTCTCAAATTTCGCCTTCGCGCCATCGCTCGCTCGTTTGTGTTATTTAATCCCCCGTATCTATCTGCGCTGCTGTTCGCATTTTATTGCGTCATCTTGTATACGTACATAAGCACTCGTATTACCCTAAAAAGAAAATCTTGGATCGTCAAACTTGACCAAGGTCTATGGCTGATTGTTTTAGATGTGCCAATTAAATATGATCCGAATGTAAGCTGTTCTACATATGCGCGTATATGTTGTAGTAGGTCCTGGTAGACAGGTACATGGATCGAGAAGCAGGGCTATTCGAATCAGAAGGCTGAAAAAAATATTTATCAGTATCGTGTCTGCATCTATCAAATTATAATTGCTCTCCAATAATATCTTCGCTAGATTACGGAGAGCAGAGCAGAGAAAAAATACTTGGTAAATCACGGTCCTCGGCCACTTTGAAATAGCTCTGATGTGGAACAATGGCCATCATTTCGTTCATCGGATATTCATCGACATTTTACTCAGTTCAGTTGCAACATACTAGGCTCAGATTTAAATAAGATATTGCTTCGAAGCAAGTTAAAATATTAAAATCGGTCGACGTTCACACAGATCTGAGAAATGTCTATTTCGACTCAATCAATAATTCAGGTACAAAAATTATGCAACAAAAACAAGTTATTCTAAAAATTTAGACCTGGAGCAATTAAGGTGTCCACATATTTGGGGCTGTGAAGGAGTGAAATGATACTGAAAAGTCGAGAACCTCAAAACGGCCATATCTAGGACTTCTACTAAACGTACATAACTAATTTTAGGTTCCTAGCTCAATTCGGAGGGGAGTAATGCGGGGAACAAACTAAAAAAATAAGAAAAATGTGAAAAACCTATCAAAAATCCACTTTTTTGGGGCTGTGAGGGGCTTGCAATGAAGCTAAAAAGTCGAAATCCCCAAATTAGGTGGGAGGATAGGAAAGGAAGAGCCCCCTTTCAAGGTCAAAAAGGGGGAAACCTCACATATCACCCCTCCTAATTCACTTCGGGTGTTGATTTTTGGATATGATAAACAACTTTTGATTTTCTATAAATTGGCTTAAAAAGGGGTAATTTTTGAGTTTTAGATCCCTCAGCACCCCCTCCCTCAAAAAGGGGCATAACTGAATTTTGGCCAAACTTCATCCCCACTCATATATAACTAACCTGCCGCTAAATTGAGCCCATTGACCGAATTGGAGCGATTTTGGTCAGTATCGAGCAGAGTAAATGATTTTAATGTTCAAGGGGGAAAAAATAAATATCTGACATGGCTGAAACTTGTCTTAATGGTCTTCTAGGACCCCAAAACGGATTTTGTTGACACCCCTCCCCCACATCTGCCGTTGGTCAATAGGGAAAGAGAGAAATATCAACAAAATCCGTTTCGGGATTCTAGAAGACCATTTCGACCATTTTTGGCCATATCTGATGTTTATTTTTACTTTTTATTCCCCCTCCCCCCAGACTAAAATCATTTACTCTGCTCGATCCCGACAAAAATCGGTCTGAATCGGTCAATAGACTCAGTTCAGTAGCGGGCGAATGAACTTGGGTCAAAACTCAGTTATGGCCAAATTTAGGGAAGGGGGTGCTGAGGGATAAAATTTTCAAAAATCGTTCCTTTTCAAGCCACAGCAGGCGGATGAACTTGGGTCAAAATTCAGTTATGGCCAAATTTGGGGAAGGGGGTGCTGAAGGACCAAATTTTCAAAAATGGTTCCTTTTCAAGCCAATCGATAGAAAACTCAAAATTGTACAATATATTCAAAAATAAATTTCCTAGATCAATTTGTAGGGGAGATGTGGTTGTTTTCTCACCCCCTTTTCCCTTGAAAAAGGGCTGCTTTTCCCCTATCTATTCTGCAAATTGAGCTAGGAAGCTGAAATTTGGAGAGTTGACCAAGCAGAAGCCATAGATGCGCTTTTTGAGGGTCTCGACTTTTTAAACCCATTCTGCCTCTTTACAGTCCAGAAATGTGGTTTTTGAGCGAGTGTTCTTATGTTTTGAGTTTGCTCTTCCCATAACTTCCTTTCAAATTAAGCTACGAAGTTGAAATTTAATATGTATATTTAGTAGATATCCTGGATGTGCCTTTTGGTGGTCTCAACTTCTCAACCTCATTGCACCCCCGCACAGCCTCAAAAATGTAATTTGTTGTGGGTTTTTCTTGTTTTTCAGTCTGTTCCTCGCCTCTGACATAATTAAATATTTCGTGAAAATCAGGTTGCGATGCTTTTTTTTAGATTGTGATAACTTTGATGACTATGTATGCGGTGTACTGAGTGATATTACAATAATCAGACAGATTTGAGCTCAGAAAACCACCTCTTTCTTGATAAAAAAAAAAACGTGAATAAACCTCTTTTTTCGTCTTTACCTTTGGTTCGTATATTGATCAACTTTCATGAGGATTGATGAAATATTAATGACATTTTAATCTCGTTTCGAAGCCCTATTTTTGGGCGTGTCTTATATTTATTTTCATTTCTTTTATTTTGTACATCCACATCCCCTCCCCCCCCCAATCAACAATCTCGAGGCAGAAATCATCCACTCGGCTCGATACCAACCAAAAGTCCAAAATCACTAGAATTTGGACAGCAGGCCTATATGGGTACATTGATAATATATCAGATATATATAAGTAGGGGTGACCTTGGGTCAAAATTCAGTCACGTCCAAATTTGGAGGAGGCGATGCTGGGTTGCAAAAACTGGTCGTTTTTGAACTAATGAATACACAATTGAAAGTTGTGTAATATATAAAAAAAAAGTCAACTTTCCGAATTAATGAGGAGGGCAGATATTCGGGTTATTTCCCTTTTTTGACCTAAAAAAAAGGTTGATTCCTCGTACTACTGCCGTTCTCAAATTGAGTTATAGGTCGGAAATTTAGCGTATGGATTTCGTAGGTGCCCAGGATACGTCTTCAGATAGTTTAGATTTTTTATGCCCCTCGAAAAAGTAGCTTTGGGTGTTTATTTCTACACTTTTCGAGTTCCCCTTTCCCTATCTCTACTCCTAATTGAGCTAAGAAGGTTGAAATTTGACAAGTAGATTTAAAAACGACTACGGATGTGCGTTTTGAGAATTTTTACTCTTCATTCCTACTGCACCCTTTCACAGCCTCAAAAAAGTGGTTTTTTGACGTTTTTTTTAGTTCGTATCGAGCACGTCTCCTTTGTGTAACCATTCAAATTGAGCTAGGCTGTTGAAATTTTGTATGCAGCTTTGGTAGATGTCTTGAATGAGCATTTTCAAGATTACACAATTATCCACTACAATATCAACTTATACCACTACTACTACTGAAGAGAAAGCATCGTAGTGATCTCAATTTTAAATATCTTTCATAATAGAAAAATTTATTCAAAAATTTCTTAAAAATACCACGTATGTATTCAATTCATCGTATTAGCAGCATGCATTAAAATTCTGGATATTCAAAAACTTAGGTTGTACCGACTTATTCGATATCATCCAACTATATCAACCGGTTGTAACAAAAACACAACACTTCTCTCTTCCCCCATGCCCAATACCAGTCCATCAGTTACATTTGGCTACGGCCATCAATCAAATTATAGCCACATATACCGAGTACGATGCGATACGAAGTTTGTAGTTGTCCCACCACGCACCGGACCAACCTTCAAATTTCACGTAAAATAAGCTGCCTATTTTAACGCCGTAAATAATGAAAAATACGATTTTATTCGAATATACATACAAAATGTTTACATTACAAATAGGCACTTTATGTCCAGTACATCGTTTACATTGAAAAACCAGAGACGTAATTACAAAATCGTACGATGAAAATTCTTAATTTACTTTGATTCGTATTGTCGTCCAATTATTTATTTTCTTTCACTTGTAATGTCACAATAAGTAGACTAGATTTGGCCCCATCCCTTACGCCAGATTGAAAAAAAATAAAATAAAATAATAACAAAACAGACAGCGTATGAACAAAAATTTAAACATAATGAATTCAAATCTTCTTCGCGAATGAAAATAATCATTTTTTCAACACCGGGATCGACAGCTACACACATAAGTACACAATATACATACAAAAAAAAAAAAAAAATACAAAATACAATAATCAATTTGAAGCTGAATACGTAAGCTTTGGCACACGTCGTGAAATAAGAACGTCTCGTCGCATCGATTCATCGATTCGAAGGAATAAAACAAAAAAAAAAATGAAACAATGAAATTCTGGTTATCTCCGAATCATCTTTTTTTTTACTTTAACAAGCGTACGTATTCTCGAGAGTTGATTAAAAACACAAAAACAAAGAAAAAAAAATTATCTGCTCTACATACAAAATCATCCGGAATAATTAATAGTATAAGATCCGGTAAACGGATCGAAATTGGTAGCCGGATGACCTTGGAATATGGCCGGATTATAAGAAGCGGCTGCTGGAACATTATTGGCATCTTCGGCCCTGTAATAAGCTGGCTGATTGTACTGGTACGGTTGCTGGGGTTGTTGAGCTTCGTATCTAAAACTGGCCGGAGCTGTAGCCGGACCTTTGGCCACTACTGGTGCGAATTTTGGACGGGCAAAAGCAGCGGTGGGTTTTTCGGTTTTGTCGTAGATGCTGGGATCTTCGCGGTACTGACCGTCGTCGTAGTCTTCGGCTATGCTGTTGCCATTTTGTACGTGAATTGTTGGCGGAGGTACCGTGATA
Organism: Ferrisia virgata; assembly: GCA_900060175.1. NCBI lineage: Eukaryota > Metazoa > Arthropoda > Insecta > Hemiptera > Pseudococcidae > Ferrisia > Ferrisia virgata. The sequence continues at coordinate 25,159 of FIZR01023040.1, forward strand.
CCGGGTCCGGCCGGTTCGAAACCGCGACTGCTGCTGGCACCGTATTTGATCTGGCGTAGTTGGCCGGTCTCGTCTACGTAACCGTATTCGCCTTCGATTTCGCCGGCGGCGCTTTTAGTCTCCAATTTATACGTTCCGTCGGCGTTTTTGTAGCCGTACGTGTAAGATCCGTCTTCATTTTGACGATTTATCTGTTGCAGAATTGGTACAGGGGTGGAATACTGTTGTTGTTGTTGTTGTGGAAATGAGGGCGCTTGACGATACTGTTGCTTTTGACTCAGCACCGCGCAAATTGTGCATAATAATTGCAGCAGTCCCTGAAAAATTGGTTATATTTTCAAATATGCATGGATAGATAGGTAGGTGGGTAGATAGGTAGATTTACCTAAACCTACCTACCCACTTACTCTACAATTAAAGATACGTATTTGGCTATAATACGAATGACGCGAATTTAAATCTTTCGGGTAAATTTTAAAAGAGCTCGATAAAGATTCTAACGATTGTTCGAAAATTATTTGTAGAATGCAGTCAAAAAATTGTACAAACCAGAAAACAAAGAAAGAAATGATCCCCTCCATTTGCTCATGGTCTGATAGGACATTCGATACATCTTCCATTCTGAAAATTTTTTTCTGAACACCTACACTTGCTCTACGTGCCAAATTTCAGCAGCCAATACTCTCATAATAGCTATACAATGCTGTTCTGCTAATGTTTT
>FIZR01023046.1:0-32067 GCA_900060175.1 Ferrisia virgata
TTCAACAGATTTTATAGCGAATGAAAAAGTAAAAAAAAAAAAAAAAAAAGAAATAATAAAAAATAGAGAGAGAAATAAATTCTACGAGGAAGGAAACCAAAAAGAAAGAAAAGAGGAAAAAAAAAGAAACTAACGCAGAACGAGTTTGACTTTTTCAAAACTTTTGCTTCCTTTTCGCGAAATAGCGAAAATAACCACGCGCCGAGATCTACGTATCTCATCTACACCTCTTTTATTTTTAGTTCGTTTTATTTTTTTGTTACATTCGAGGGTGGCGAAAATGATGAACTGGTGGTAACGGTGGTGATGATAACGACGATGATGGGGGAATATCCACTCATTGCAACTCGGACTCTTCCAAAATTTCGAAATTATAAATATCTTTCTTAAATTGAGATTTTTTCTACACTTTCCAGAAGCCAACATCATTACTTAATAAATATCCTTCAACATTCCAACCTTCAACCCTTCACAAATCAACAAAGAAAACAGTCTGTTTGCCAGTTCTCTCAAATTCAACCGTAGTGTTCCATCAATAAAGGTAGCGAGAGTGGTTAGCCAAAATCATCAAAAAAAATTTGTAGATGCGGTGGTAATGTATACCTATTGCATATACACGACAGGTATCGTCATCTGCTTCAGTGGTTATCTTTTAAAATTCAAAAGTATTAATGACCATTTCAAAGGTACACTCTTGGGCAACTATTTTTCAAAAATTACATTCAATTTCCCTAAACTCGCTGGTAATTACAGTTATTTACTAGTAATTATTTGTTGAACCACTTGTAATTACATTACTTGACAAAATTATGAAAGCAAATATTGACTTGGTAACAACAAAAATCATTTCGCTAAATTGCAAACAATTATTTTCAAAAGACTTCTAATTTACCTGGTAATTACGAGTAATTTATCATTTTATTACGAATAATTCACCCGGTAATTACAAGTAATTTACCTTGTAATTACGAGTAATTTATCGTGTTACTACGAATGATTCCCCTTGTAATTACAAATAATTTACCGTGTAATTAAAAGTAATTTACCGGTAATTGCAAGTAATATACCATGTAATTACGAAAAATTTACCTTGTAATTACGAGTAATTAATCATGTTATTACGAGTATTTTACCCGGTAATTATAAGTAATTTACTTCGTGATTACGAGTAATTTACCATGTTATTACAGGTATTTACCTTGTAATTAAGAAGGGTTTACCATGTTATTACGGGCGATTTACCTGGTAATTACAAATAATTTACCTTGTAATTACGAGCAATTAATCATGTTATTACGAGTAATTTACCCGGTAATTATAAGTAATTTACTTCGTGATTACGAGTAATTTACCACGTTATTACAGGTATTTACCTCGTAATTAAGAGGAATTTACCATGTTATTACGGGTGAATCATCTGGTAATTACAAATCAGTTGTCTTGTAATTACGAGTAATTAATCATGTTATCACCAGTAATTTACCAGTAATTGCAAGTAATATACCATGTAATTATGAAAAATTTACCTGGTGATTACAAGTAATTAATCATGTTAATGCGAGTAATTTACCTGGTAATTATAAGTAATTTACTTCGTGATTACGAATAATTTACCTTGTAATTACGAGTAATTTATCTTTGGGGGGATTTACCCTATAATTACAAGTAAATCGTCCTGTAATCACTTTCTCCTCAGACACTTGTTTTTTTTTTGTTTCTTCAGTTCAACGCGAACAAACATTTGACCAACATACGCCTATCGGTACTCCATTGAATTTTCTTCACTAGTCTCAACTTTAACCTAAAATACTCGAGAAAAATATTTGCGATCAAAATCTCTATTTCCCCATCTTTGCCATACAATGCTATATACGTAAAGAAAAAATTTATACTTGAAACAAACGTGAAAGCCCGAGGAAAAAAAATCCGCGGCAGACAACAAGATAAACGGCCTCTGAATATATTTATTTATTTAAAATCGCAATCTTAAGGCAACGACTAGAACTCGACGTGCACTGGAACGAATGAAGTATACATATACTATGTAGGGAAAACACCACACATAAGGGAGGTAAAAAATAAAAACGAAAAATGAGGAATTCTTTCGTAAAAAAAAAAAAAAAAAAAAAAAAAAGATAAAAAAAAAAAACAAAAAAAGAGGAATTTTTTCGTAAAAAAAAAAAAAAAAAAAAAAGAATACCGCGATGGGTTCGTGTGTGTGTAAATGCGCGCTCTTGGAGACAGGGCGACGAGAGCGAGAAAATTTAGAACTTTGACTTAAATAAATATCAAAAAGTTGACGGATGAAACATATGATAAAACATGAAATGATATCCTCGGGAATAAATCTTGGTACACGAGAAAGTTTTTTTTTTTCTACCGAGAAATAGAATTCTTTATCCGCAAATTTAGTTAAATTGAAAAATTATAAAAGCTAAAAAATCTTTATAAGAAAATAGTATACGTAGAAGAAGTAGTCGTCGTTTTCGTTTTGGTTGTCGTTGTCGTCGTCTTCTTCGTCGTTCTGTATTATATATATTTTTCTTAAATAAAAAACTTTATCTGCTTCAACTTTTTTAATATATAACGTAAGAATAAAAAGCTTTCTGGCGTGAGGCTGCTGAGGCTAGGCGTCGGTGGTGGAATTTCGTACGATTATATTTTTATCTTATTCTCTCTATATATATATATATTTTTTTTTTTGCGTTCTGTAAGCTCAAGTTTGCTATCTTTTACTTTCCTTTCGCGTTTCCAAAAATTAAAACATATTCTGGGGCATAGATAGGAAGAGGAGGGGACACATATGGTTTAGAGATTCGCACAAGGTGTTGGATTTATTGAATAGGTATGGTTAAGGTGGGAAAGATGAGGGTGAAAATAACGCCGAAAGTCTTAACAAATGTAGGCCAAAAATCGTGAAAAGAATAACGAATGAGATTTACCATACCTATTTCAATTTCTCGGTTTTGATTTTGAACACACACGCGACGACGACAGCGAATAAACAGGCTGTATTCTGAAATGTCTCTGGAATATTATCTGTAGCGTTTTGCTTGAAACCGAGCTAAGGTCTGCCAGATCCTTTGGCACGAGTCTACGGTTAAAATTAGCTTACGTTTTCGTCGAGATCGAGAAAACGCAGATTGGGAAAATTTTTCGGTCGCGTCGCGATACGGAGACGTTAAAGGGTTCGAAATTAGGATTAGTGCTGATTAAAGTGCCTAGGATACGCGTTTAATTGTATAATAAAGTCGTTAATAAAGCGAGAGGTTGCCGTTACGGTCAAGTCGACGGTCGAGAAACGGAACACGCGAAAGGTACTGCGAGTAGCGGGTGAAAAGTCGAAGAATAAGCGTCGACAAGGACGTTTTACAAAAAGTTGAAATGAAAATTCACAAGCTGGCTGATGGAGCTGTTGTCGTCCTTGTCGCCAGCGCTGTTTTCGTCGTGTAAAGAATTTATTCGGATGGCGACTGGAGGCAGCTCTACGATTCGCAAAATGATGACTGTGTGGAATTTTGTGCCGCGAAGCAAGAAAACGAGCGGCAGGAGAAAAGACCAAGAAAGGCGTAGCGGTGTGTTTGTGTTATGGTTTTATTATGTTGGTTACACAAGATGAAAATAAAGGATGAGCATTACAAGCACCGTTGTCGTCGTCGTCGTCGTCGTCGTCGTCGTCGTCTCTTTATAATCTCGACATCGTATTCGCACCGTTCGACAAACACGAGCCTCGCATGTACCCTCGGGTACCCTTTTGTCTGTGTAAAGACGGTTTATAATTATGAATTACCGCTCGGTATTAAAGTAACGAAAATATTTACTCGAGATGGAGAGAAGATTTACTACGTTGAGGTTGAAAACAACGATAACTACTACGATGAGAGACGAGCGACGAGACGACGAACAGGATGAGAATGTCGGAGAATGCCCGTGCGCCGTGCCCTCTTCGTCGAACCGTAATAAATACTCCATCTCGTCTTCACCTACTACACACAACAACATTCGGACTAATACATATAAACTGGATGAGGGAAAAAAAAGAAAAGTAAAGAAAGGAAAAGAAAAAAGAAAAATAAAAGCAAAAAAAAACACATACACATACAAAACGGATGCTCGGAGCTTGTTTTAGCGTAGACAAGAACTTCGTTCGACATTCTTTCAGCGATTCGCCGACACTCCGCGCCATTCATGTTAACAGAATTTTACGTTTTATCTTCTCATTCTTTGGTCTTTTCTGAATGACGGATAAGTAAAGAGCTCTCTAACCCTTCAGATGTAACTGAGAACGCGGCTTAGCCAAGATTAATTCGCGTGTACGAATCGTCTTCGCGCTCGTATTCAGCGAACAATTTCATTTTACGAGTTTCTTTCTACAACAGTTCGATTCAGTGTATCTATTTTCATTCTCTTCTTTATCGTTTATGATTTGGGTATCTATAAAATAACGGCATGAGGGTAGTGATTTGCGACTGTCAAGGGTCTTTGGTAATCTGATGTTTTGACCGAAGATGAATAACCGACGATGCGACAGCAAACTATATACTTTTTTTTTTTTATGTTTACACACGCGTGTATCGAGAATGTAATTTAATCATACGTTTCGGTTTATCATGTGAGAGCATTTGTGAAAATTCCCGCCACTATTTTGGCAAACGATTCGACCCAAACTACATTTAACGGTTTAAAATATCCATAAATACTTCGAGAAAACTTATCCAATCAAAAAAAGTAACATCAAAGTTGTGCTCAGCGTACTTCAAAAATATCAAATTGATATACGTGAAGATTTTTCATTGTTGAGACTTCCTCACCTCCACTGGTCTGAGAGTCAGGATTCATCTGATCGAAAAGGTAACTCAAGTTTCATGATCAGCGTACTTGAAAAACATGAATGTGATATACATGACGATTTTGTGTTGTTCTTTCACTTCAACTCCCTCTTCTTCCTCCTTCATCACTGGTCTGAGAGTATCAAAATTTTCCTGATCAAAAAAATAACTTTAAATTCAAGATCAGCGTACTAGAAAACCATGAAATCGATATACATGAAGGTTTTTTATCATTAGTCTATTTCAACCCTTATTCCTACCTCTCTACCCCCAAAACCATTCAAGATTGCAAGAATTCAACTTATTGAAAAAATAACTTCGGATCTGTAATTAGCGTATTCGAAAACCATGAAATCGATATACATGAAAGTTTGTTATCATTTCCTCACCCTTCCACCCCTTCTAATGATGTGTGATTTCACCCGTTATACCAAGAATTTTGAAATTCACTAGAAATCAAAATAAGACATCTTTATGAAGAAATTACCCTTCCTAAAATACTACAGCTGATTCAATGTTTTCAACTTCAACCCCTATCATTATTTTCTTTTCGGATGACAAATAAGGGGCTATTCATCTCATTTCACCCCCTTTTATGGTTTTAAAAATTTTTTTGCCAGCGGATCAATTTTTGTTCAGTTTTAAAAAACATCGAGGAAAATTTCAAACTATACGTGATTTGTCTACTTCAACCCTTATTCTTACCCCATTACCCCTCATCCATTCACAATTGTGAGAATTCAACTTATTGAAAAAATAACTTCAAATCCGTTATCAGCGCACTATAGAACTATGAAATCGATATACATGAAGGTTTTCTATCATTGGTTTACTTCAACCCTAATTCCTACCCCTCTACCCCAATATCATCTAAAATTACGAGAATACAACTGATTGAAAAAATAACTTCGAATTTGTAATTAGCGCATTCGAAAACCATGAAATCGATATACATGAAAGTTTGTTATCATTTCCTCACCCCTCCACCCCTTCTAGTGATGTACGATTTCACCCATTACACCACGAATTTTGAAATTCAGTGGAGATAAAAATAAAACATCTTTATGATCAAAATTACCCTTCCTAAAATACTTCAGTTGATTCAATAGTTTAATAAATTGCATTTTCAATTTCAACCCCTATCACCATTCTCTTCTGGGATGACGAATAAGGGTTATTCATCTCATTTCATCCCCTTTTATGGTTTTAAAAATTTTTTGCGAGCAGATCAATTTTTGTTCGATAAAACATTGAGGAAAATTTCAAACTACAGGTGTCATAGGAAATTTTTAAAAATCGCTTAGGGGGTGTAATTTACAAGGGGAAGGGGGTGATATTTTCACTATCGCAAAAAATCATCATGTATATCGACTTCTTGGGTATTCAAGTCGCGGCTTTCAAATTTTCAATTTAATTTAGATTATCTGCTCAGTCTACGATGATATGATGAAAGAAAGTGGAGGGGGTAGAGATTTCTCCAGTATAAAAAATTGATTTTGTAATTTCAACGCTTGCTTTTGTATGCTACGCAAGGTCGATTAAATCGAACGCCCTCTTGAATTATATCGATAATCAAGTACTCTAGGGTCAGTCAGTCACTCTCACATCAACGTCTTTTATTTGTTATTCTATTCAGTCTAGGTAAATACAAATACAAATATAAATAGGTCGCGTTGAAATGGGACCATTTAAATTTTCGAGCCTTTATCGACTTATTAATTGAGGAAAACAGAACTGCGAGGTAAAAACGAAAAAAAAAAAAAAAAAAAAAAAAAAAAAAAAAAAATGAATCGCAAAAATACGAAAATAATCGAAGAGACGTCGAACAGTAAATCACTGCCATTTATAATAATAATACATTTAAGTGTACTACGAATTAAGCAATTATATTTGTATAGGAAAATTTTAAGTCAACTCGGTCGGTTTTTTACGAACCAATCCGTGTCTCATATGCGAGCAATTGCGCACATTTTATATCAATTATAGCGTACTTAAGTAATTGTTTGGGTGTTTTTGTTTTTCTCTTTTATTCGTGGTTTCATTTCGTAATTTTTCCGTGTTTTTTTTTTTTTTTTTCGTCGTAAATACTACGTGTAAAATTAATAAGCAATGTAAAGTCAGCAATATATTCTTAAGTACTAACTGCTAATACGTTAAGAGTTTACCTACTCACGAAGCAGTTTTTTTTTTTTTTTCTTATTTGGTGTATTTTTAAGAAAAATGTCCGGAAAATAGTACCTTTATTTATAGAGCATGTGTGCGTGCGTGCGTGAAACTATATGTCGTGTATTTTACGTAAAAGTGTGCGGGTGTAAATGTGTGTCGGTATACTTAAAAGTATATACGTAATCCAGAGGAGCGTGTAAAGGCCCTCTCTAAAATGTTTCTGTCGTGTTTTTTCATCCTTTAGTACTTTTTTATTTTCGTTTTCTGCCGCTCTATTAGGATGACGTGTAAACGCCGAGTAGTTTTTTTTTCTTTATTTTATATGTATTATTTTATTTATTTATTTATTTTTTTTTTGAAAAACTCTACTCGGCCGGCGTGGACTTGAAAAATAAACAAGCTTCCTTTAGTCGAAGGTATGACTTTCCGGACGCTTATTGTGCCCTACAATGTATTCGAAAAGCAATACTAATTTTTAAGAATGGAATACGTATACGCTACATTCGAAGCGTATATATTTTATTAATATTTTTTTTCCTCTAATGATAAGATTTTTTGAAAAAAAAAATAAAAAATTTAAAAATAAAAAAATTGTAATAAAATAAAGTATTGGAAATTAAAAAAAAAAAAAAATCGTCTTTATCACGTGAAGCAATTGTATTAGCAATACGTGTAATATTTTTATAAAATTCTTTAAAAAATAAGCATGTATAAAAATGGGAAAAAATTATTTAAGATAAACACCAATTATTTAGAGTTTTGTGTGTGTGCACGTTGTTGTGCCTATTTCATCGTTCGTATAAATTTCTCGTACCTATTCGATATTTTATGTATTAAAATAAGATAAATATAGCGAACGGTGGGTACGACGCCGGCCATTTTTTTTTTTTTTTTTTGTATGTTGATATAGTTTTATAATTTTAAATATGTACATGTGTAATGTTGTGGAACAGATATTACCAAATTTTGAGGCGATTTTACGGTTCAAGTTACTTCGTTAAACATTTTTCTTTTTTTTTTTTTTTTGTACTATTACATTACGAGTTATTAAATTTTTTCTTTTATTTTTTTTTTGTCTTACTTTGTAAGTTATTATACTATAATAGTGTTACGAAAGTAATAATTTTTTTTGACCATTTGTTAGAATTTTTGAATTCGTTTTTCTTTCCCCCTTTCTTTTGTAAATTACTTAGAGAGAAATTACCAATAATGTATTAACGATGATTCCTTATATATTTGAACTGAAGCGATTGCAAACCGCTTTGAAAAATGTTCGTGTGTTTAATAGAGGTATACTTAATTTGTAGCTAAGAGAGGGTTAGATTTTTTTGCTCGACGAAAAGATGAACTAAAAAATTAAAATTAAACGTTTTAAAAAAAACTACATTCAATTAAACGAATAAAAAAAAAATCATTTGCACGCGAAATACGTATAACTACGTACAATTTATTGTTTAATAGTTAGAATGGGATATTTAATTTTTGTTTGTTATCGATATTACGTACCTAATATACCCATAAACATACTCGATAGGTACTCCCTGCACTTAAAAAAAAAAATTTCATGCAACGTACTGAACGTGATACGATCATCATGATGTAGAGGAAATGATACTAAAAAAATAATAATAATAATGATAAAAAATACATTTACATAAGATACATGCATACTATGTCTTATTCGATAAGATTTTCAGTTTATTGTATAGAAAATTAAAAAAAAAAAAAGAATATATATTGAACTACAATTTTATTAACGTTAGAGAGAGAAAAAGTTAATTATTTTATTATTTTTTTGTCATTATTTTTTCTTTTTTTCTTTATTCATTTTTTTTTTTTTTTTTTTGGAATAAAAGTGTAATCGATATTTGCGTTTGTGTATAATTATTCGACATCGACGTAGTCGTCGTCGTCGTCGAATACGACGACGATGACGACGATGACAGCGAGTCTTTCGAAATGATGACGACGACGTCGACGTCGACATAGCAGCGATTGCGGCATCTTTTCTGCAACAGATGTCGACGTTGATATTAAAATATTCAAATATCTATACTCGGTATAGTTTCCAAATGAAACAAGATTTGAATAATGGTCTTGAACCTACTGTACACCGATGTGTATAGCTTTCGTACAACAGGAGGCGAGAGAGAGAGAGTGAGAGAGAGGACAGAGGAGTGAAAAAGGCAACGAATTCGAACTGATACGTTGACGTCAGATAGATCGAGCGAGGGTTGGGTATAAAATGATGCTTTTCCAGTTTCCTGTGTTTGATTTTACGCCCTAGTTTTTGATACGTATATAATTTATTTTATACTTTTTTTTTTCCTTCTTTAGGTTATTTTCGAATTTATCCATCTCTGGTACTCGCACTCGCTTTGGTGAGCGTTGGCGTTGTCTCGTAAAGGAATGTATATTGTAAACTCGACACTTGTACCGACTTTGGATGGTCTGGTGAGATCTGCTTTCTACAAATTCAAATTACGCTTTGCGAGTTTAACATAATAGGTAAAAAGGGTATATCTGGAATGAAATTATTTCGTTTTGTATAACGTCTTAAAATTTCCAAAAATAATTGAGGTAAACCGAAAGAAAGTACTTATAGGGAGAAAGAGATTTTACAATTACCGAAAGAAAATATTTAGGTGATGTAAGTTCAAAGAATAATTGAGCATCGATACAAATTAAAAATAAACTAGGTGTATTAAAATGTCGGTATTAGCATTGTCAAATGACCTCAAACTAACATGAGTTCAAATTTACCCCTCTCAAGGAAATCTTAAAGCAAAAATAATACCAAAAATTCTCAACAGTTATGGCATAAATTTCCTTCAACAAATTTCATTAAAACTGGCTGTAATAGTGGTATTTTTACCCAAAATAATCACCGACGATAATTTTCCATCACCGTCTACTTTTTGAAGGAGATCAGAAAAATCCTTATTTTTCATACTATTTAAAATATCCTCTTAATGCATTGAAGCCATCAGAAGTCATTTTTTACCTCTACTGATTATTTTAGCCTGATTTTCTATGCCATATTGTCAATGAAGATCAGGGTGATACAATCTAACGACCAACCACGATTGTGGTATGAGGGGGGGGGCAACAAAATCCGTTTTCGTGCCCTAGAAGACCATTACGACAATTTCGGCCATGTCAGGTAAGTATTTACTTTTATTTTTAATTTTTTTTCTGAACATTAAAATCATTTACCATGCTCGATACTGACCGAAATCGTTCTGATTCGTTCAATCGGCTCAGTTTGGCGACAGATCAGATATATATGGGTGGGGATGCACTTGGGCCAATTTCAATTTTTCTCCAATTTGGGGGAGGGGGTGCTAAATTGACCCTTTTCAAGCTAATTGATAGAAAATCAAAAGTTTTATAACATATCCTGAAAGCAACCTCCTAAGTCGATTTGGAGGGGAGATATGAGGGTTTTCCCTCTTTTTGACCTGAAAAAAGGGCTATTCCTCCACCATCTCCCCACCAAATTGAGCTAGGAAAATGAAATTTGGTACGTACATTTAGTTGGGGCCCTACATATGCCTTTTGTGGATTCCGACTTTTTAGCTCCATTACACCCCCTTACAGTCCCAAAAAAGGGGTTTTTAGATAGGGTTTTTCTCAATTTTTAAGGTTTTTGAGTTTGTTTCTCACATAACTCCGCTCCAAATTGAGCTAGAAAGTTGAAATTAGGTATGTAAATTTAGCAGAGGCCTTAGATGTGCCTTTTGGGAATTGACGAATCGTCGTGCTTGAAAAAAAAGACATCGAATTGCATTGTTTTTTCAGTCTCATTTCTGTAAAATAATGAAGGTTATCAACGGTAAGAGGAATAGAACCCACAAAAAGCACTTTTGGGACATATACTAAAGTTACAAGCTCAATTTTAACTCAATTTAGAGGGGAGATAAGCGTGATACAAAGTAGAAAAACGTTAAAATTCATCCGAAAACTAATTTTTCTATGCGGATCGGAGGGGGAGGGGTTGTGAAATAGCACCCGAAAATTCGAAATATCCAAAAATTATACTTAGGACCCCTACCAAATCTATACACCAATTTTCAATTCTGTATCTTAATGTGGAGAAGAGATATTGGAAAGATAAACTTGAAAAATAACAAAAATCGCCCGACAACTACTTCCTTTGGGTTGTGAGCGGATGCAATGGGACTGAAAAGTCTGAATTCTCTAAGACTTGAAATTTCAATTTCCGATCTCAATTTGGAGCGATGAAAAGCATAGAATAAACTCAAAAAATAATAAAAATATTGGGGGGGGGGGTGACCTTGAAAATTCGACCCTCCCTCCCCCCAACACACATCTAGGGTTCGTATTAAATATACTTCTAAAATGTTAACCCTCTACCTCAATTTAGATGGGAGATACGGGGAGCAGGTTTTTTTTATGATCAAAAAGGTAAAAGCCCCTCATTTCTCCCCACCTAATTGACGCGAGATTCTGATTTTTGGATACTTGGCACAACTGTTGATTCTCTATCAATTGGTTTAAAAATAAACAATTTTTGCAGCTTCAATCGCTCAGTACCCCCACCCCCAAATTTTATGCAATAACTAAATTTTCATCCAAAATTATCTCCACTTAAAAATATCAAATTAACCGCCAATCTAGGCCCGCTGCCTGGATTCAATTCATTTTTGAATTTTTTTTAATTTTAACCATACTCAGAGGACTAGTAGACGCACTTATAAGGGGTCAGGTCCAAAAAAAATAAGTCGATAGTAAGACTCAGCGACCTTGAATTATTAAAAATACAAATGTAACTTCACTTTTACTATTTTTTTGAATTTTTGCCGAAATTAAGGGTCTCTCTATCCCCTGCGGATGTTGACGAACATAAAAAAGTATACATAATAAAATAATTAAAATCTGAATCAATATTTCGTATAAAATATAAAAATTAAATTCTAAATTAAATTTATTTAAATAATAATAAAAAAATAAATTAATTTCTTCGTACTAAATAAATAAATTATTTTAAAGATAAAAACCACTCTAATTCACATCTACGTTAATTCAAATCATGTAATTACTCAATAGTTGATCAAAATAACTAAATTTAATATGTATTTATGGTAATTTTTTTTTTAGAATTTTAAATGCTAGCTTTCAACTTTTATACTCATAATCGAAATTTGAACTTTGTATCTTAAAAGTTCAACTTCGATTGTTCAAAATTCCGATCTCTAAATATAAATGATTGTTCGAAAATTGCCCGGGTTCCCCCTCCCCCTCCTCCCATAAAGGCAATTCTTTCACTACACCATCCAGAGAAAGGTCGCTAAAGAATTTTTAAACGAAGTGGAAACACTCAAAAAAGATATAAAAATTTTTCTACAGCAGCAAAATACAATTTTGTCGATATTCGTCTTCGCCATTGTTCTACAGGTCGAATGAGAGGAGTCCAATAGTCTAATTTTATTTGACATAATACGATAGAAAATCAGTCTAAAAATACACCTAAACAAAAAATAGCAATTTGATGATTATTTTCTGTCGTGTTACCTTCAGAATCTACCATCGAATTTAGGGCTTGTTTGAGCCGAAAAATAACTCAAAAGTAAGTTCAAACCAGAGCAAATCACAATTAATTTGAAAATCCGAGAACACGACGAAAATATCAATTGTATATTTCAATTAGAAATTTAAAGACATGCGTAGACGTACACGACACACATGTAAATTATATTATTTTTCATTTAAAAAAAAAAAAAACTTCTACATACGTGCTTTTGGGTGTGTATGTGTGTTCGACATTGTTTTTCGTCGATCCGAAAGGAGACCCTTCTTTTTTTTTTTTTTTGTTAAGATTATTATCATCCCTAATAGCACGGATTAATCTAGATGGGGTAAACTGAACGATGGCACTAATAACGTATCACGACTTGGGCTAATTTAAATAGAAGGTTGGCGCACGCGGTTACGCCATTATTCAGTGAGTCACGTACTCTCTGGGGGATGTAATGAGCGCGTATTTTTCCGACAGCTACAATATTGCTGCAGCAATAATAACAACAACAACAGCATTGGTCTCTTTGCTCTTTACTCTCGATATTCATCCATCGTTTAATTGCACCTATACACTATACTCGATACCAATTTACCATATTCTCCAATGTACATGTTTCATTGGGTAAATGGGTGGTAGGTTTTTTTTTACACAAGATGACCATATAAAACAAACCCTGTACAAGTGTAGCTCTTAAATGCGATTCTCTTCAGGTATAAGTGCACATAAGTAAAGTGGGGTACCAATACGAAAACAAACCCAAGTATTTTGAGAAAAATGGAAAAAATACCTTTTGTCCTTTTATCCTGTACTTATGTAGACTCGACATAAACAACTTGTTCATCATAAAAGCATTTCGATTCGTCCTCGCGACGGAATGAAAGAGCACAGACGTGACAAAGTAACCGAAGAAAGGGATGAAGAAGAGAAAAAAAAAGGGAAAGTGATCACGCACCACGACAAGTACTCAGGCTGTTAATCCAAAGGTAGGTACATCTATCTACGTGAGAATCAGCTATACTCGTGTACGGGGAGCTGTATATACTATACCCGCCGCTAAAAGAAATAGGAAAAAAAAAAGCTATTAAAACGAACACTTAGGTAACATTTTAGTTGACGAGTTGTACCCCTTTTATAATACTTACTACAACCGTAATATAACAACAACAACAGGTCTCTCTCTCTCTCTCTCTCTCTCTCTCTCTCTCTCTCTCTCTCTATGCGTAAAGTAAGCTCGTAGCTGGAGCGAGTAGTACAGATAATGAAAGCGAGAAAACTGCGCCGGATTCACCCTGGCCTTGTATTAGATAACGCAACTTTACCCCTCGGCTAGCTCTCTTCCTATTGAACACAACGCAACGCTTTCTTCTACACCGTCGTCGACCAAATAAACGCTGAAATTCGTTTAGCAGAAATGGCAAAACGAGAAAAATTAATTCGAACGAATCGCAGATGAGCGGTCGCGGAGTAACGCGGGAGTAGTATCTACTAATTTTATACAGCTTTCGCGTGCTCGGGCTAGGTAAATTTCCGGCCGTGTAGACTCGTGTGTACGATGATGACGAAAATGCCACACTGAAATAACTTGCTGCGGAAAACAGATTTTTGGATGAGATAGCTACTATGGAGTGTGAAATCTTGTAATGATTCAATTCGCCGAATAGGGTAGAGTGAAAATAGTGGTTTTATTTTGGGTTCATTTTAAATGAATTTAGTAATGATGAACGCGAAGAAGAATAGATTGGAAAAATTCATGACGCACGTATCCTTTCGCCAGAGAACCATCAGAATTAATTTCATTCGTTAAGAAAGTCCAGAACAGATCATGGTTTGACATGACAACTGATTTGCAAAAATGGAAATAACCTTTGACCAAAACTAAAACAAACGAAACATTTGAAACAGAGGGTAGGGAGAGAGAAAATACAACCTCAAAAATTGTTGATTCAGCACAAGTGGCATTATAACAGTAAGAGTGAAAGGAGAGGAGAGGAGAAAACATGCTCCGGTCGTTATGACTCAGAAAAATTGACAGCTTCCATTACAGTTTACTTGAGGAGAACTAGCATATGACCAAAAATAGTGCAGGATCAGCTAAAGTGTAGATATGTGATAGCCAGCCAAACACAACTTGAGACCTATGCTTTTTCAACCTGATTTTTGTCACATTCCAATCACGAGAATTGAAAAAAGCATCGCTTTTACTCAGCATTGAGGGTTGGAAGGGTTTAATGAGGATAAAAAATCAAACCTCCAAAAGGCATATCCACGATTCTTACTGACTGTGCATACAGAACTTCAAGTTACTGGCCCAATTCGAAGCGGAGTTATGCGAGGAACAAACATTGAAAATTAGAAAAATCTACCTAAAAACCACAAATTCGGGGCTGTAAGGGAGTGAAATGAGACTAAAAAGTCGAGACCTCCAAAAGGCACATCGCGGGTTACATACGCAATTTCAACTTGCTTGCTCAGTTTGGAGGGAAGTTATTCGCGGAATAAACTAAAAAAACGAGAGAAAACGACCAAAAAATCGCATTTTTGGAGCTGTGAGGAGGTGCAATGAGGCTGAAAAGTTGAGACCTCCAAAAGGCACATCTAGGAACACTACTAAATGAACATAATTCATTTCAGGTTCTTAGCCCAATTTGGAGGGAAGTTATGTGAGGAACAAACTCAAAAAATAGGAAAAACCGACAAAAAATCACATATTTGAGACAGCAAGGGCGAGTAATGGGACCGAAAAGTCGAGACCCGCAAAAAGCACATCTACGGCCCCTACTGAATGTACATACCAAATTTCAGCGTCCTAGCACTATTTGTAGGAAACTTATGCGAGGAACAAACTCAAGAAACTCAAAAAACTCAAAAAATCAGACAATGGAGCTGAAAAGTCGGAACCCCCAAACGGTACATTTAAGCCAGTACTGAATGTACATACTAAATTTCAACTTCCTAGCTCAATTTGTTGGGGAGATAGGGGAGAAACAGCTCTTTTCGAGATCAAAAAGGGAGAAAACCTTCATATCTCCCCTCCTAATTGACCTAGGAGGTTGATTTTTGGATATGTTATTCAACTTTGGATTTTCTATCAAATTTACTTAAAAAGGAACAATTTTTGTGTTTTCGGCTGCTCAGCACCTCCTTCCCCAAAATGGGGCAAAAGTGAATTTTGACCCAAAGTCATCCCCAATCATTCAAATTTTGATTGTAAAGAGTCCCATAGACCTAAAAAAAAACAAGTGCATAAAAGTTTGCTGAATTTTCAAAAATAAAACACCAAAAATGCATCGTTATAACGTTCTAAAAATGTATAAAAACGAAAGGAAACGAAATTTAAAAAGCCAAATTTTCAATTTTCAGGTTCAAAACACTGAGAAACAAATTTTCTTTTGTGTGACTTGTTTTAATACTTTTTTTACGAATTAAACGTAGGCAAATTTGAACGCTGGATACATGTAATGCACGAATGTTGAAAATTGTCAAAAATTGGGTAAAAATCTAACAAAAATTGGTAAACATGCAAAAAATTGATCAAAAGTCAAGGAAAAACCTTTGAAACACGGTTGAAAATTGGCCTCTATTTGAAAAAAATTATTGAAAATCATCGAAAATTCGGTAAAAATTTGATAAAAATGGCTAAAACGTCAAAAAAATCAATCAAAAATCATTAAAAAAATGTCGAAAAATGGGTGAAAATTAAAAATAACACTATTGCTGGAACCATGAAAAATTTGGTGTAAAAAGTGTGGAAAATTGGTCACAAATCATGAAAAACTTTTGAAAAACCGGTGAAAATTGACCTACATTATGAAAAAAACCGTTGAAAATCTTCTAAAATTGGATAAAATTTGATAAAAATAGATAAAAAGCGGAGAAAAATGATCAAATATTACAAAACATCGTAGAAATTCAATGAAAATTGGGTAAAAATCAGATAAAAACAGTAAAAAGGCAAGAAAATAATTCAAAAATCACGAAAAAATGTGAAAAATGGGTGGAAGTTGGGTAACAATTCCGTAAAAATGACAAAAAAGTGTTGAAAAATTTATTTTATGGCTAAAAAATGGAAGAAATCGAAATGAATCATTGCTTTTAAGATGTAAAATGACAAAAAATTTTCAACAACAGTCAATAATATGATTTTTAATTTTAGAAAAATCAAATAACTTCAAATTTTTGCTGTGAAGGTGTAAAATGAAGAATAAATCATTCAAAGGGTAAATTGCATTCTAGAAAAATATTTTTAAAAAATGAAAAATTTCTTTTTTGAAGTTTTAATTTTTCTTTTTTCAAATGTAAAATATTGAGAAAATTGTTCAATACTGTAAAATACTATTTTGAACAATTTTATATATTTTTATATAAAGTGATCCGTTGATTTTACGTCCTAAACATGGAAATTGATCAATTCCTGGAATATTTTTGAATTTCCTACGTTTCCAATTTTGTAAACTATTATCAAAATTGATTTTCACTACACACTACCATCTCCCTAGGACGGCAAAATTCAACTTTAAATAAGTTTCACAAAATTTCGCGGCTATTTTCTCATTAATTTCATCATCATCAGTAGGTCTGAGCCACTTACGACCACATTGCACGTAAACGAGCGCGCCATCTATCAAGATCCCTTGCCTGTGAAGCAGCTCTTACCACAAAGCCCATTCGCGCTTTGATGATATCAGACCTCTTGGTCGCAGATCTTTTTCTCACTCTTTTACCAGGGGCCTTACCAAAGAGAATGTCTTTTTCGAGATTTCCGACTTCTCTCCTGGTCACATGTCCAAAATACCCAAGAATGCGTTTTTCGCATAAAACACTTAGCCTGACTGGCTCCTGTATTTTGTTGACGATTGAAATGTTGATTCGTCACGCTGTACATCTCAAAGGCGTCAATTTTTCTTTTATCAACTGCCTTCAACGTCCATGTTTCCGTGGCATATAGGAAAATAGAGAAAACAATTGACTACATAAGGCTCTTTCTTGTCTTTCTGAAAATCTTGTCATTACGTGTGACACTATGCAGTTTGACCATAGCTCATTTGCTCACAGCAATTCGGCGCCGTATTTCGGCCGACGAACCTCCATCTGCTTCGATGATAGAGCCTAAATATACAAAAGCGTTAATCTTTTCGTATTCGCTCAGGGCTGTAGCAACTGGAAGACATTTGGCCCGATCCACCACCATGACTTCCTTTTTTGATGTATTAATACAAAGTCAAAGTTTTTCGCTGGCTATCTTCACCCGATTGACAAACTCCGCCATTCCCTCTTCATCCCAAGCAATCAATGTGGTATCATCTGCACATCGTAGATTAGAGATTCTTCTTCCTCCAATGGAAATACCACACTAATCCAATGTTCTAAAACCTCGCCAATTATGTGCTCACCATAGATGTTGAATAACTGCAGGGATAATATGCATCCTTGAGGCACTCCCTATTCCGCTGTAAGTGTCTCAGATTCTACACCATCAACTCTCACCACCATAGAATTTACTTTTCTATAAATCACATGTTCTACAGGAAATTTTTCTAGTCCTCTATTCTGATGCATCTAGACACTTGGATGGAAAAAAAATCTAAACCATTAAAAGAAAACTTTACAGTGCAATATCTTGCTGCTATTTTTGGGAACCAACTATCAATTTGGAGTGTATTTTTTATCACGAAACATTTTAAACTTTAACAGATTAGTTTTAAATTGAACACTCGAATAAAGCGAGGAAGGTAAAGGGAGGTCAGGTGTTGTATTTCGATAAATTGCACGGGTACGCGTTTTGTATGTATATATAGGTATAGGTAGATACCATAAGGAAACGTGGAAGAGGAAGATATCTGCTGCCAAGAGCATCGGTCGACTATCAACCTACCTATATATAAAATACAATATAGTTCGAACAACAGCATCTGTTTTCAGTGCAGGTATTAAGGGTATGTGCAATATAGATACACACTACATACGCAGAAGTAATCGAATACATATACTTAATAAGTGTACAGTATATGAAACACAAACTGGAAAGGTATACGATATAATGGTCTCTTCCTATCATACGTCGCTTCGCTGGGTCACAGGATGAGCTTTCGCTATGAAATCGTCCTCTGTCGTCGTCGTATAACTATAAGGCACATGTGCAATACGATGATGTTACCTTTTAGTGTGTTTTTTTTTCACTTTCAAACTCGAGGGTTGGTTGGTTGGTAAAAAAAAAAAAAAAAAGAAGAGAAGTAGCGAAGTTAGGGTTGTAAAAAAAAAAAAAATTAATACCGTACAATTAAAATTACAACGTGCGACGAAAGGGTAAGAGAAAAGGTAAGGGTACAGGGAGCAACGAGTAATATTAGTGCGGATGAAAGAGATGGACGCGTAAAAGGATGATACAGACAGGTACATCACGTGAGAAATTTTTTTCACATCACCTGTTCGTAATTAAAGCGCAGCACGAAGAAGGAAGCGAATGAACGTTAATTACAACGTTATATAGTATCCACGTTGTAGTTGTAATATAGCTATTACGTAGACCTAGCAACTGTATGTATGAATAAGGCAGACACTGTATACACAATAATATACATAACGTATAGGTAATAGGTAAGCATATAAGGGCTTACGTAGCAGCCAGGTACGAGTTGCATTTTGAAAAAAAAAAACAAAAAACAAAAAAAAAACGTTGTTGCCTGTACTGGCAGCGAGCGTGCTTCAGGGGTATATGATGATGTGCCCCTATAGCCTATTAAAAATTTACTCGTTGACATTCTCTCTGTCTCAAAGTAAAATGTCGATATAAAAAGGTTTTTCTGTTATATTTTCACTTATTCATTCGTTCATTATGCTCGACGCTCATATTCATTTGGCAGCTTCTAAATGGAGGGTTGGCCTTTAACTAAATATTTTATAAAGGTCAATTCTCAACGGATTCGTCCACCGAAGGCAACCTAACGCGCAGCCAAAGCTACTCTACGTAGCTGTTGTTTTCGTAAAACTTTTATACACATCCACGTATCCGACCAAGTACGGTATAATACCCGCTAAACAGCTGACTGATTATGGCAACAGGCTTATACTCTTTATACTTTGTGTAGTTGTTGGTTCACTCTCAACAATGTAGTAGGTATACGTCGTATACCATCGTATAATATAGGGTGGTAAACGCAATCTACTCGCACACACGTGCCATTCGCTAGACATGTTTTGTCCTATTCGAAATTCTGTTGTTCAACAAACGCTATTGTGCTGTTGTAAATTAGAGTCAGCCCCGATGTAGTCGAGAGCGGCTGGGGTTGGTAACAAATTAAAATCCGCTAATCGGACTATTTTTCTTTTAGATTGGTTCGCGCACGAGGAAAAGGACAGACGGATTTTAACACCACTTTGGGTGTTCTTAATTTTGCCTATGGCGGGATTAGATACTAAGTAAATGGAAAGAAAAGGTCGACGATTCAATAATGTAAATATAACGAAAACGATAATTAGTTTTACTACGTAAGCTGGATAGCATCTCGATAGGGAGCAAAATATTAATAAAGATGTGCCTACGAGAAAAATTTCTGAATTAGGCGTTTTGGGCGATAAGTACACCAGTAAAAATTTCATTTATCTTTCGAGCAAATTATATAAAATTTTTGTTAAACAAGTGTCAAGGTACCTAATTCTAAAAGGTTTTTAAACATTTGCAATTTTGATCGACGCAATTGCCTTAATAGCGACTGTTAGCTGATCTTCAGGTGAGCAATTGATCATATGTACGGGCTAGGTACATATAAGTACCACAAAACAAAGGTCAGAATCAGATTTTTAGATCATAAAAAACTATTTTATACATTTTTAGCTTGATTTTCTAAGTCATATTGGCAATGAAAAGCAGACTTTTACAGTCCATCGATCTACCTCAGATGGGGGGAGGGGGGAGATTTCAACGAAATTCTTTTAGAGTCCTAGAAGATTATTACAACCATTCTTGGCCTCGGCAGATATTTATTTTTGTTTTACATTTATTTATTTATTTTCTTTTTTTATCTATAATTTTCTTTTTTACGTTTTTATTTTTTCCCTCGAAGACTGAAATTTTTTTCACTGCTCGAAACTGACCAAAATCACTCTAATTCGGTCAACAGGTTCAGTTTGGTGACAGATTAAATACATAAAATTCAGTTACGCCCAAATTTGGAGAAAGGGGCTCTGATGGGCTAAAATCAAAAAAAATGTTTATTTTCAAGTTAATAAATGGATAATTCAAAATCGCATAAAATATACAAAAATCAGTTCCCCAAGCCAATTAAGAGAGGAGATATGAGGGTTTCCTCTCCCCTTTGACCTTGAAAAAAACCTGTTCCTTCTCTATCTTTCCTCCGAATTAAGCTAGCAAGTTGAAATTTGGTATGTAGATTTAGTAGGTGCTATAGATGCTTTCACATCTGTTGCAACTCCTTATAGCCCAAAAATGAAGTTTTTTGACCTATTTTTCTTATTTTTTGAGTTCGTTCCTCGTATATTCCCCCTCCCCCGGCCCCAATTTGGCTTGGAAACTGAAATTTTATATGTACATTTAGTGAACATCCAATATGTACTTTTGAGGGTTTCAGATTTTTAGCTTCATTGCACCCTCTCACAACCCAAAAAAAAAAATGGTTTTCAGCCAGATTTTCTATGTCATATTGTCAATGAAAACCAGGCCATTACAGTCTATCGACCAACGGTGAATGAGAGGGGCAATATGAACAAAATCTGTTTTGAGGTCCTAGAAGACCATTAAATCGATGTTTAATGGACCTTGTTGATACCTGTTTCCACCTGCTTCAACTATAAGTTGATAGAGTATAATAGCCTGAGTCTTTATTTTACAATATGACAGAAAATCAGTTTGAAAATTGTGTACTTTTATAACAAAAACCACATTTTATTCATTTTAGAATGAAAAAATGATTGAATTAAACAACTAACATCAAATTTGTGTTCGACAGGTAAAAGTACCTTGATTTAGACACCTGACAAGATAATTTCACACGCGAATTTATCAGATAACTGTCGAGTTTTCCAAGTAGGCAGGGGTACCCCCCCCCCACTCCATAAATACAAAACTTGATGTTGTTATTCGGAATTAAATAGTTCACCTATGGTACTTAAACAATTGTAATTAATTTTTTAATTAAAATCGATTGTTTGAAAAATTCTTAACTTCATGAAGGAGGACGATATGAAATCTTACATAGATACGAGTATGTTACTTAACGATATCATAGATTAACCTAGCAATCCCTTTCATTTTTTTTACGAACCTGAGCAAATTTTTCAACCATCTTAATATTTTTGATTCGGAACATATCAATTCTATGTGTAAATTAATCATCTTACTCAAAGCCATTTCTTAGCCAAACCCATATCAATATTTAACAAAACACCTAATAAATGAAACCCATCTTTGGAGTTATTCTTAACGGTATAGATTCCATCGGCGGGAATATTTCCAACATATATATCGTAAACATTTGAACGAAAAGCTTTCACTCTTTTCCCCTTGAGAAATGAAACGTTGATGGTTCCAGGAGATTGATTCTCTTTATAGCGGCATTCGAAGACTGTAAAATCAGAAAGTTTAATGGCACCATTTTGTAGCTCGATTGTAGCGGATTTCTTCGCCACTTTGGCTATGGTGGTGAATGACGAAAAACGATTATTCAATTGCAAAAAGATATCATCTCTTCTGAGTGGGACCGATGTGAAGCTTTGAAACATCATTTTATACATAATGCATCCGCAGATTCCTTTCTGCGTACTTTTGGGCAGGTCTACTTTGGTATGGAAACTGATGCAGGGGAATGAACGAAAAAAATTCAAAACTGCGAAGAAAAGGCAAAAAAATACGGTGAGGTTTGAGATCTATCTTACAATTAATTTTAAAGGGACGTAAACAAGAAGATCAACTTACAGTTTGTTGTGATCGAAGTGATATCGTCAATAAATCGTTTCGTCACAGAACTTTCATCCCCATTTAAGACTTTTACGTTAGCACATTCATCTTCATAATCTCTAAAATCGAATGAAATTACGATATGTATGAAAAAAAACAAGATTTTAAATGCACAGTGTTTAAATTTCATATTTTTCTATTGCTACCATAAGTTCGAATTATTTTAATTTCGAGTTTCGGGAAAGATAATTGCAACAGTTCGACGATACGTTGAACACTAACTAGATCACTGGTTTGTCAGAATAAATTTTTACAACAATGAATTCAACATACAGAAAATTCTACTTTCGACAAAAATATTATAGTTCACATTAATGTTGAGTATATTTTCAAAACGTACGTAATCATTAATATTCCTATTACTTTTCGGCATAATTACGAAAGCTTTCGATTTTTATGACGTTATAAACGAAATATTGACACTATCGAAAAAATTAAAATACCTCATAAGTCATTAACAATTACGGTAAATTTTTTCATAAAACATGTGTACTTGAAATTTTGCTCATTTCTGCAAAAAAAAAGGCATCGCTTTGCGATGTTTTTTTTTAGCCTGATTTTCGTGTGAAATTATACTTATGTACGTATGTGAATTTAAAAAAGCAATATTTTTTTCCTTATTTGTAGCAAGGGTCATAGCCTTAGAAAAAGGGGCATGCTCTTCTCCCCCCTCCTGCAAAAAAATATGCAAGTTATTCGTAAAATTTCAAGCTATTTGGAAAAATTTGGAAAAATTGGAAATTTGGTATTTGGTAGATTTTAAGGAAAATTTTCGAACTTTCTGTTCATATTTAAAAAAAATTTTGCGCTCCCTTTGCTCAGGCTATATTTTTTTCAATGTTTTTAAAAACATATTTCATTAAATCTCTTCTTTCCTAGAACACAGGTGTAGTCACCGAACTCAAAAAACTAGTGAAAACTGAAAACTGAAAACCTTTATTTTTCTTCAAAAAACTTCAAAGTATGCTCTTTTTATTAGTTGAAAATCCTAATTTTTTAAAATTTCATCCTCGCTTCGCTCGACCATGCGCACAAGTTTCATCTTTTTACACTATTCTTTTCATTTACATGAATAGAAAAAATTTGATAACCCCTGGCCCCAGTAAACATTTCTAGCTACTCCAATTTATTCGGTTTTTCAAATATAGGTAAAAAAATGGCTGGAATTGAAAATTTGCTCGGAAAAATAAGCTTATTCATTCAAAAAAAAAAAAGTCTATTCAACCCCTCCCTTCTTCACCTCAAAAGTTGTTCGCTAGGACCATGGTAAGAGCAGAGAGCGTACATCTAAGAACCCTACTAAATTTACATGCCAAATTCAACTTTCCAACTCAATTTGGAGGGGAGTAAACCAAGAAACAAACTCAAAATATAAGAAAACCCTAGCAAACAACTGCATTTCTGAGCTGTAATACAACTCAAGGGATCTGAAAAGTCGAAATTCTCAAAACGCACATATATGGTCCCTACTAAGTCCACATATAAATTTCAACTTCCTACCTCAAATTGGTGGGGAGGTAGGGGAGGAAGAGCTCTTTTCCAAGGTCAAAAAGGGGAAATACCCTCATATCTCTCCTCCTAATTAACCTAGGAGACTGATTTTTGGATATTTTATACAACTTGCAATCATCTATCAATTCGCTCAAAAAGGGACAATTTTTGTGATTTTAGCCCCTCAACACCCCCTCCCCCAAATTTGGGCATAGCTTAATTTTGACCCGAGGTCATCCTCACTCCAGAGTGTCAAATGGCACATCAATCGAAGCATATTGCCCAAATTTGATCGATTTTGGTCAGTATGGAGCTGAGAAAATAATTATTTCAATTCCGGAAAAAAGATGAAATTCATTTATTCATTTACATATTTAAATTAGGTTCTCACTAGGAATTTCAATCAGTTGATTAGGTCTGAAAATTCTACTTGTATTAAAATTCAGGTTATTCCGGATATAGCTAAAATTTCGACATTTTAAAATAAGTTAGTTGATGTTGAAATTGCGCTCTTGACAGAAAAGACATATATCTGGTTTTGGTTTCTTTGTTAAAAGGTATTCATGAGTGATTTTGGTATGTCCAATTAGAACTCTTTTGATATCAATGTTGATTAGTCTTTGGCAGTTGTTGTTTTGGATTGCAATGTTATGTAATCGTTTGCAGTTCTTTTTGTATTTTGACAACCGCGTATTGGACAGGTCCCATTCTGTGTTCCATCGCTGTAGTATGATTCTTTTCCAGTGATTTTTTAAGTTTGTGTTTTATAGTAGTTGGTGATAATTTGGGAAAATAATTGCTTGTTTTGCTGTTTGGTCTGCATATTCATTTAGTTCCAGACCTCTGTGGTTTGGGATCCATAGGAAGACTACATTTTTTTTCCATAACGTTTGTAAAATTCAGGAGTGTGTGGATTTGTTGGAGAAGTGGATTATTTGTGTTCGCTTTTTGTATTATTTTTAGTGCACTCAGAGCGTTTATATATATGAGGAAGTCCATTGTTTCATGGATTCTTGTGATTGTACATCCAGCGATTTTGATGGCGAATAGTTCTGCAGTAAAGGCGGATGAAATTGGATTAAGAGATCCGGAGTAGTGATGATGGTTTATGATACATGCATAGTCAGTACCTAGCTGTGTTTTTGAACCATCTGTGAAGATTTTTTGATAGTTTTGATATTTTGTTGTTATGGTTTCATCGCATATGCGAGCAAATGTTTAAATATGAATTGACAATATGACAGAAAATCAGGCTAGAAAATATAAAATCATCTGCTGAGCAGTTTTAAAATAGGTATTTTAAATTCACAGCTAAATAGCAAATTTCTGAAATTCGTATAAAGGAGCAGATCAAACTGGAGTGTATCTTTATATGTAGATATATTCTTCCCCTCTGCCTTTTTAATCATGCACACTTTTTCTATCATGCATACAATAAGATACCGTAAAATTACTCGTATTTTAATCAAATTAAAATAATATAGGAGCTCATTCGAATCATTCCCCTCCTTTACACAGGAGCACCAACGTATGCAATCACTTTTTCAAAAATACGTTGCAACTGTTCGTTCAACCATAAGATGAACATTGTTTTGACGATGGTATATGGCATAGCAGGCGACCTTACAGTACAATGCTCGCGTTTCATTATTAAAAAATGTATAAAGCCGTATTCTGTGGGTGACGAACGACAATGAACTATTAGGCTTTTCTTTTTTGCACAAGCCTACGTAAGAACTATATATATATTGGCACAAAAGTAAGAGGTATAGGTAGGTCTACAACACAAAGATAATTCTCACAACCACTTGCTGTATTTCCATAAAGTCGAATTTATAATACGGTAATATAATCAGCGGCATAGTAGAGTATTCCGCTTCGAGAGATAATTATATAGAAAAAGCTCGGCGACGTGGCCAAACACGAGCCATTAACTTCATGCAATATACAAAAGAAATATCAAAATATACCATATACCCCATCTAGACTTCAGCTCGTTTCGGAATATAGCGATATTTTGAAATTAAATTCGCATATTTCGCATTTAGCTGCGTAATAACCTTTGAAAACAAATCAAAAATGAAAACGCGAATAATTTTTTCTACATTTAAAATACGATCCTTTCGACAATTTAAAATTACCAGAAATACGTGGAGTATATAGCATTTTCCGCAGACTGCTGGTACAGCGAAAAATAAGCAGTATGGTGGATTAGAAGGGGGGTGGTAATAAGTTACAATGTATAAGGCAAAAACGCAACTGGAATTACGCTAAAGATGTTAAAATTATGATGTCGTTAAAACCCCATTAAGGAAATAAATGAGGAAAAAAGTCGACGAATCAATTCGTTAACGAGAGGGTTGTGTTTTTTTCTTCTCGACGCTCGCGGAAGTGTCGTCTTCGTCCCGTTCGGTTTACAGTTTTATGTATTTTTCGCCAAGGTAATTGGGCACCTGTGGAAATACAGCGAAGATGGTTGAAGAATCGTAAAGAAGGTAAAGGAATGCTTTGAGGGTACTTTATGCGAAATAGTATAATTTCAAAGTTTACCCAACTTTTTTAATGGTCTTATATGTGGTACGTATATACTTGCATACGTAGGCCTGTACCTACCTATCTACGTATGTAGGAAAATATAAAATTTTTATACAAAAATATACTACATACGAATGCACATTTATGCGAATAACGTTCGATACATCGTATGCAGCTGGTAAATCTTCTCACGAGTGTTAGACCAGAACGGCGTGTAAGCCCGATGGTTCGTGTATGTTAATAAGATCCGAATATTCAAGATATTTACATGTAAGACGAAATCAAGTTAAAATTGTCTGCATCGGTATTGCATTTTCATTACCAACATCAACTTGAGTTCAGCCATTAGATAAATATAACGCTAAAGAATTGGCGATCTATTCGTTTAACCAGAACTAAATTCGAAAGTAAAGTAAAAGAAAGGGACTGGAATATTTCTAGCGAAAAAATTCGTTATATTTACAGCCCAAGTAGGAGGTGAAATTGACTACTGGGTAGGTGAAATCGTCCGTGGCTGGAACGATAGGGTTATTGCGGTCTGGTAGCAGATGTTTAGTAGTATACTGGTGGCCACCACTGGTCCGGAACAGTAATCAGAAACGATGATGGTGTACTGTACAGATACTTGCGACGAGGGTAAAGACAGTAGTGTACCAGTACAGCGAGCAAGCTTCCTTCTCCTTCCATAAGTCGTACGACCAGCAGCGGTATTTGCCAACAAAAACCATACCTAACGAGCTAATCCTATTAGTGAAGTAATAATTTAACCTATCGTGCAAATTATTAACGACCAAGTCCGCCTATACGAAGTTGGCACGGAGAGAGGAGCAACGGGTTCCGAATAATCACGGATCGGAATTAATTATTCGGCAAATAAATTATAATTTTGTTGCGTTCTTCTTGCAGTTCGACATCTGGTTTATTTTCATCTTATCTACTTAAAAACGAGAAGGACTTATGTTTTGGCTGGTGATTTTTAAGCGAGTGCATAAGTCAGTAAAGGAAGTACTTTGAAAGTCTAGCTTGTTACGATGGAAATCCTGCAATTCACGAATTTATTAGAGAAGGGCTGCTTTCTGAAAATGATCTAAGAATAAATTATATAAAAACACGAACAGAGATAAGTAGTCAAACAAAACGAAGCACTTTTATGAGTAACATTCTAAGAAGAGATTTAAACGTCATACTGAAACGTTGAGATCGTTACACCGAAATTTTAGAGTAACCCAGTGAAATTTAAAAAATTAGCCTTTACAATTGTATTCCTCCACAAAAACATTCACTCTGCATTCGTGATCTACACTTCTTCAAGAATTCATGCTACTCAAGTTACATCCTAGTGATAACAGCGAAAATTGCTGTACGAAGCTCTCGCGAATCCGAACTTAACCGGCGATATTTGTCCTCATTAAATAGAATGATGTGTACACATTACACAGTGAGAACTATAGTTAAAGATTTTGTGAATTACTTACAAGTTGCAGAAATGTTTTCCAATTTCACGCACGATGCAAAAATATGACCGTTGAACTGATATTTGGATTTTCACGTATGGAAGTCTTATTTCAACAAAAGCAACTATCACTGAACTTCAATTCACGTTAGAACACCACAAACGCATAGTGCCAGCTTTTACAATTTGAACAATAAACTGTAATTTAAATACACATCCATTGCAAATTATTATTAAATGACTATATTTACAAATAATTTTAAAAAATAAACTTACAACGGTAGAAATCGCATCAGATCGCAACGGAAAATCGCGAACTCATTCGGCCGAATTGTTAGATAATTGAAGACAGTAACCAAGAATATTAAATGTTTCGAACTTCAATACAATTGACTCGCAGTTATTTCAACAGAAATAAATACTCAGAACGATTTTATTACTACGAAATTATTAAAATTATCACCGAAATTAAACTACAATTAT
Source organism: Ferrisia virgata (assembly GCA_900060175.1). NCBI lineage: Eukaryota > Metazoa > Arthropoda > Insecta > Hemiptera > Pseudococcidae > Ferrisia > Ferrisia virgata. The sequence goes on from FIZR01023046.1 coordinate 28,470, forward strand.
AATATTTAATTAAAAATAAAACATTTCCATTTTGTTTTCATTATCGCGATGTTGCCAAATCAATAAAACGGTAATGATTAATGACGTCACGTAGATCACTTCGTTTCGTATATTCGTAATGAAATTCTAATTTAACGTTATCATCAAGAATTTTCGTAAATTTTTTCTTTAAATTATAAAACTGAAATTTTTCGCGATTTTAACGACTTAATTTAATTATTCGAAATGTAAATTTCCATGTTAGAATTACTGGGTTTGCGACCGTGTAGAAATTCCATTTTTGAACTAGTAATCCTTTGGAAACTGAACTTCAGCTAATCGATAAACTCGATCCTTGTGAAACAATTCGGCCCAAAGATCTCGTCTTTGCTCTTTATAATGAATGTCATTTGGCAGATCAAAGAATAAAGCCATCTTTCCAGTGGTAAGTATGAAATTACTGAATGGTTCGAAATCATAGAAGATTTTCAAAATTGAATCTGTTCTTATGAAACCCTTCACCTCATCTACAGAATATTCCACCGGAACTCCGTCGGAAATGCTTTAACAAATTGTAATTGAAGTATTGGAATTCGGAACATACCGGGAAGATTTTCTCCATTTATCAATTTTGAAACTGATCTAATGAATCATTACTAATCTATTAAGTGTGTTACTTTTATCTGGTGCATGTATATCTTTGTAATATTTTAATTTTGTTTTGATTAGTCTGTGGTATTTAGTATGATTGTTTAGCTAGTTTTTACGTATTCTTCAACTGTATTATTTCGTTTTTTAATTACAACAATTTGATTTTGCGTCGTTATTTTATCAGAAAAATAGTGTAACATCTTGGAAATCGAAGCTACTACCTAAGTAGTAAGTACTCTGTTTTAAAAAAAGATCTGGTTAGAAGTAATCACTATTTAACTTTCATTTTTTCTATTATTTAGAGATCTTTATATCAAACTTTGCGATCCATCCACGATTTTAACATTTCAAAGTGGCCATTCGTCAATTACCATAATTGCACCAATAATTATGTACGTCGATAAATAAGAATTCATTCCGGTTCAAGGACGAATTTTCTAATCGCGAAAAATATACACAAAGGCGACGTTTAAATTTTGAAAGGCAAATTATAGCATCAAGGAATTACAGTATTGGGCAACAAAATGTACTCATTATAGTAGGTAGCTAATTTTTGATTTAGCCAATAATCGTTATAAGCGACTGCGAAAGTGACCACCGCTATACCAGGTCTCTCATCAGGTCTACGCCATTGCCTAACGGGCATTAGTAGGTTGTAGGTAGAGGTACCTAAAACACCTTTAAAAGTTTAATTGTCGTTGTTATCATTAAAGGCGGCGCACTATGCGATATTGTGTCGATTCGATGGCGGCAAATTATAATCCATAAATTTAGTATCAACAGTAAAACGGTTTGTTCGCAAGCTGTTGTAACCCCCGTTAATGAGGTATTTTAGTTTTAATAGAGGGTTAATACGGTCGTCGTCGTCGTCTATTCTATACATACCCAGAATTATATGTACGTAAAACGACTATACTACATTGCAGCAGGGTGCCAGGTGTTGTCACCCTTATGTCAGGGGTTCGTAGAACGTCTAACTTTTGCAAATAGTCTGCTAGGGTCAATTAGACGTGATGTGCTGTCACGACACGACGTATCGACGACGACGACGACGTTAATATAAATATATATTTTTTCAAAAAGATACTTATGCGAAGAAGGATAAAAGTTGTAAAGATGAATATTAAGATGAGTAAATCTTAGTATGTCTAAATATGTGCCGTACCTTGATAGAAGTACTCTATGTACATTTGCATGTAGCTAATGGAGTTCCAATGGGATCTTAACCAATAGGGGGTAGAGTGCAAAGGGCCGGATGATTGATAGTTTTTTTTCTTCATTTTATTTTATTTGATGGTGATTAGGTTCTCATGTCGGGTGTTCAAAAAGCACTTTGGAGATCTACGCTTTGGGTTTATTTTGACTCCAGGGACCAATTAAATTAGTGTAACGTGATCGTTCAATTGCTTATGTGCGTTTCAAATCTCACTTCCTAGTATTATTCTTTAATCATGTCAGTTACTCAGTGACCACTCTAATAATTCTTAAATATAAATCATTTTATAATATCATAAAACCCTCGTAGGTTGATATTGATTAATCTAAAGAATCATCTGTTAAAAAATTTTATGGCGATGGTTTGTATGCATTTGTCTTCCTCAATCGCAGTAATATTTTCTAAATGGCTCATTCCATTCATCCAAGACGACCCAAAAAGTACCTCAGGTCTTCCCATTCCGCTCAAAAGTTTTTTGTGAGTTCCCCTTGGTGGTCTAGTGAAGGAATGACCGTAATTTTGGTTCTAATACTCCACAGAGAAGGCGGGAGAGATGGTGGCTCTTGTAATTTTTGGGTAACCACGATTTTTTGTTAAACAGCAGAACTTTGAAAGTTCATATTTTGAGATTGGTTAAACTTAAAATAGTTTGCACGGTTTTACACGTAATCTAAAAGAAATTCGGAATCGATGGTCAAAATTTTAAAAGCTCAAAGTTGAAATTTGAGATGAAAGCTCAACTTTTTATGATAAGTATATAGGTTAAAAACTACCATTTAAAAATATGAAAAATTACCATAAAGAGACCTTTTTAATGTTCGTTTCAAACGACTAATCTTCAAAATCGGATCTCAACACCCCTCAATTTTGGTCTAAATTCTAAAAAATGGAAAAAATGAAGTGGCATGTCGATTTTTACTATTAAAAGGTCTGAGAATAGATTGAAAAAGTCTAAGTGATGTCATGAGACTAGGCTATCATCTTATCAGTACATATCAATATAAATTAATGTATAAAAAGGAGGATCAAATACGTAAAATAATTAATCTGAGCGGTTAGATTTAATTAAAATGTATAATTAATGAATTCTGAAAAATGAAAATTTTTCATTTTTATGAATATACTGAAGAAATTATTTATAAGTGCTGTGCGCCAAATTGTAGGGTCAATTATCAAAATGGCCCAAAAGTTCACACATTTCAATTTCCAAAGGAAGAAGAATTGAAAAAAAAAATGGTTAAATTTCATTAAAAGGGAGTAACATTTGAAGTGACAGAGCATACTGGAGTAAGTCAATAAAAAAAATGTAACCTATACAATTCTATATTAATTACCTAATCTTCCAAAATTCAACAATTTGATATTTTTATTCATTGTATTTTATCAGCTTTGTGAGGATCACTTCAGACCCGAAGACATTGTCAAACAATAAGAAATTTCTGATCAAAGTAAAGGAATATTCGTTGAAGTTACTTTAAAACACCCTTATTTGAAAAATGGTGTAGGAGTAGTACCGTATTTTCTCCCAGATTGCCCAAAACATTGTTCAAAGGAGGTTTCAAACCGTATGCCATTAGAAGAGAGGTTGAAAGAAAAGGAGGACAATGGACTTTTACGGTGCATTGCAAACAGTGTTGAAACTTATCAAGAGTATGAAAAAAGTAACTCTTTTACCAATTTAAATAAATTTAGCGAGAAACTACAAAAAAAAAAAAAAAAAAAAAAAAAAAAAAAAAAAAAAAAAAAAAAAAA
>FIZR01023048.1:0-14574 GCA_900060175.1 Ferrisia virgata
TATGCAATTTTCTTTATAACAATAGAAAAAAAATAGAAATCTGAAAGGCGGAGGATGTTCCTATTAAAATTAAGAGCTTATACATGGAGAGAATTTTTTTGACGTGTCTACCAACCAGTTTTTCAGGGTACCAAGTGAAAAAAAAAATAATCGTTTTTTTTGACCCACCCTATTATATAGGTACTGGGTGGTGGGTAGGTGGGTACATCATAAGTATTCGTTTTGTCAAATGCGCTGAATCCCGAAAAATGAAATTCTATACAAGTTGGCATACCGTAGCATAGCATTTAGTCTACCAACCTGCCTATCTACTCGTACAGAGATAGGTATATATATATGTGAAATAAAAGGACACAGGGTATAACCGTCATGATATACGAGCTTCAAACACGCTATACAAACCGACAAAGATCATACATTTTCTCGTAGACGGAATATAAACTGAATTATTATCTCATATATTTAGGTATTACATGAAGAAATGATTCGGTTAGTTCGTCAGACAGTAACAGATATTCTGAAGCTTTCCTTAATAATTCCGAGCTTTTTGGCCGTGTGTAGAAATAAACTCGACTGGTAATTCTACGCCATGCTGCAGCGAGACGAGAACCTTATATACAGTGATATGGCGTGCTTCAGTCTTGGAAAATTCTCCGTCTCAATAAATCATCGTTGTACTTCAACGTTATAGTGCACACACACACACACAGCGGCGTATACTTTAATTTTCAAAATTGACGATTCAACTCATCGCTTGCCTTGCCCTAGCCTCCTTAGTCCCACGTGCGTCGCCATTATCTCGGACTCGGGACTACTCAATTAACGCGAGTTACCACAAGAGTGCGTGTGCACGAGACCCAAATGTCGAGCCGCGTGCCGCTAGGTAATCGAATAAAATCATCGAATAAGTAATTTTTTATACGAGTCAAATTTCAAGCATAACTTTCAAAAGATAAATTGCCTTTTAACTACGTTACGCGTAGAAGCTCGTTAAATTTCAATAAGCAGCGTCGTCGTTTAATATTTCAAGCGTGAAATTTTTTCATTAAGTTTTATAAGGTTAAGATTTTTCATCTTTATTTCGTATTTTTTTTTCTACTTTGCTTTTTGTTCAGCTGGTACCTCGAAGCGTATTTAGTAATTTTTTTATTTTTATTTATTCGTATTTTTTTTTTTTTATGTTCTTTATTTCATTTGAATATTTACTTTAATTATTTTTACGAATTTTTTAAAAGTTCAAACTAAAGACACGAGAAAATCTTCTATCTAAAAATGTGTACTTGAAGATAATATCGTAAAATTATTAAAATTTTACTTCCAAAAAGAATTATTGAAATATCATACTTGCAGAAAGATCTAGCTAAAAACTACTATTACGGAGTTCCGTTGTGAACCCAATACGGATGAAAAGTCGACCCCTCCCCCCTAAATCCTAAAAGAAACATCTACGACTTGTATTTAATGCACATGCCAAATTTCAACCTCCTAATTCAATTTGGAGTGAAGATAAATACGTAAAATAGCTGTTTCTCAAGGTCAAAAAAAAAGGGGGAAACCTGTTATTTATCACCTCCTAATTGACCTAGGAGGCTGATTTTTCAACGAGTTGCACAACGTTTGGTTCTCTGTTGATTGGTTTGAAACCAAATTTTCATGAAATTTTTGCCTGTCAGGATTCGCTTTCCCAAATTTGGGCATAACTGAGTTTTGACTCAATGTTATCCCAAAGCAAAAATATCAAATCTGTCCCCCCGAGCTAAGCCCATTGACCAAATTTTATGGAGTTTAGTCGGTATCGAATAAAGCAAATGATTTACTAGATTGGGCGGAAAAGTTACATAAAAAGAAATGAATATCTGACATAGCCAAAAATGGTCTGAAGGGTTTTCTAATGCCCCAAAATGAATTTTATTGATATCCCCTCCCTCCTTCCACCATAGCAGGTCGACGTAGTCCGTAATAGTCTGGTTTTCGTTGATTATAAAACACAGAAAATTAGGTCAAAAAATTTGATAAAAGGTTTGAAAAATCTCAAACTGCATCAGATAGAGTAGAAAATCAGTCGAATTGTAAAAATTTTGTCTTAAATAACGCAACGTAAACTTTAAAATCAAGATATTTGGAAAGCATACCAATATTTCATTTGAAATGAGAAAGTCGAATTATCTATATTTCGATACCCACCTACCAGAAAATGTTGTCAATTTTGAAAATCCCTTCTTTTCCTTCTCCTACTCACTCTTAGATACCTATAAGGTTTAGTATCGTCTCAGTGCAAGATTCCGAATCACAAATTCAAATTACCTACATAAATTTTGATATTATTCAAAAAATATTATCAAATTTGAAATCTGTTCCTCTCCCAACTCGCATCTGATCTTTTTTGTGATTTAGAGTCAAAATTATACAAAAAATGAATTTCTAGCTTTGCTAAAATCACCGTACACCAGATTTCAGAATTTTGATTGTATAACTTAATTTCTCTTGTTTCACATATACATACAAGCTGGATCTAAAATAAAACATCCCATAGCGGAGAGTGGGGTAAAATATGAATAGCTGCTGATTGAGTTATTTCAATTTACCCCGCAAGGTGCTCTTGGCAGCACTGCATTACATTTTTTGTTCAAAATTTTTCAAAATATTCCAAATGTCTGACAATATTTTATGGTGTGGTTTTTATGCTTCCAAAGTTGAGCAAAATTTCATGAGGACAACAAAAAAAATTCGACCGTAGCGCTCCAGTGGAGGAAATTATAATAATTCATGAGAATCGGGGCAATACGGCTGCCAAATTGATCTAATCCTAGGTCCAGTACCTGTAATCTCACAGTATGTTGCGAAGTCCTACACTAGCGTTCCCAGTGCCTTCATGCGGAAGTTAAAACTCCCCGCTTCCCCTTCTTGAGATTTTTAAGAAACGCACTTTATTAATACGATTTACAGAAAGACTAGGAAGACGATTTTTTTTTTTTCGAAAAACGCCTCACTGAAATGGATGCAGGGTACAGATTTTAAGGATTGTGAGTAATATTTTAATTTATCCCTTTTCCCTCGCTATAGATCATTTTTCAGGGGAGTAGTTGTTTTTATACTGATTTTCTAAGTCATATTGTCTACGAAAATCAGGCTATTATGGTTCAAAACTTAAGGCGAATGAGGGGCAAGACATCAACAAAATCCGTTTCAAGATTCTAGAAGATCATTGCGACTATTTTTGGCCATATCATAAATTCCATTAATGTTTTCCATTTGATCAGCTCGATACCAACCAAAATCGATGAAATTTGGGGAACAGGCTTCGGTTAGCGACGGATTAGATATTTTGCAGTGGGGATGACCTCGGGTCAAAATTCAATAATTCTTAAATTTGTAGAAGGAGGTACTGAGGGGCTAAAATTGCAAAAATTGTTTGTTTAATCAGACTCCTAGGTCAATTAGTAGGGGAGATATGAGGATTTTCCCTCTTTTTAACCTTGAGAAAGGGCAATTATTCCCCTATCTCCCCTCCAAATTAAGCTAGGAATTTGAAATTTGAGATGTGACGTAGTAAGACCGATAGATATGCCTTTTACAGGAGTTTGACTCATCAGAACCATTTCTCTCGCTTACAGCTTCAAAAATAAGGTTTTTTGGGTGGGTTTTCTGATACCTCATGTTGATTCCTCGCATAAATCTCCTCCAAATTAAGCTATGAAGTTGAAATTTGGTATGCAGATTTAGTACGGGTCCTGGTTGTATCTTTTGGGGGTTTCAACTTTTCAGTCTCATTGCAACCCCTCACAACCTCAAAAAAGTTGTTTTTTTGTCGGTTTTTATTTTTCTTGAGTGAGTTCTTCGCATATCTCCCCTCTCACAATTCAGGTTAGGAAGTTGAAATTTGATATGTAGATTTAGCATAGGTCCTAAATAAGCATTTTGGTGGAGTCTACTTTTTAGTGCCATTTACCCCCCCCCCCTCCTCTTACCCTCACAACTAACTAAAAATTCAATCACATTATTATAATATTTCATGAAAATCTGGCTGAAAAATTTTGCGTTGTTTTGCACAAGTTTTTGATATAAAGTTGAATTTATATTTTTTCCTTTTTGTAACGGTTCTCAAAAAATATTCAGATATACCGAATTAAAGGTTTGAAAGAGAAAGGAAAAATAAAAAATTGATTCTGAGGTCTAAACAAAAAATTAACAAGCCCATTTTAATAAAATTATTTTCAAAAAAGCGACTTATTCTCGATTTTTAATAAACTTTCATTTAAAATACGTTGAAAATTTACAATTAAGTTGCGTATAAATATGTAAGGTAATTTGCCAATAGTTGATAACTTGCCAATAGTTGATAATTTTGTTTTTAGATCTAATTTGTGAGTCAATCATGAGATCAATTAAAAACATCAAGGATAGCTAAGCCATGAATTAATAATTTTTTTATATTCAATGTGTTTCGGTAAAAACCTGAACATTTTTGCTAAGCTTTCGAGTTTGAAATTAATTTTTTTCATTTTTTTCAACATTTTTGCAAAATAGGTAGTGTAATGTTTTTTATGCCAAAATGATGCACACATATGAGAAAATTTACAAAAAAATTTTCACATGCCTGGGTTTGGCTGGAGGGGAGGAAAATCAGTCATCAACTACTGGCAAGTAGCCTTAGGTTGATTTGGAATTTTTTCCAAAAGCAAGTGATTTAGGTGGAAGGTTAACAACACAGGGGATGGATGGGGTACATATTAGAATATAATATATAATTTTTTCAGAATTTTTTGATCATTACATGCGACCTAGTTGACAAACATGTAAAAAAATTTCATCTTACCTATCAACTACTGGCAAATTACCTTACAATAACTTGATTTTTTTTTTCAATTTTAAAAAGATTTTTTGTCCGATTTCTTTTTGATTTTTCAAAACATGCGAACTAATTAGTAACTACACCAACCCTATTGTTTGCAGATTTCCAAAAAATACAGTAAAATTTTTCTTCCATAAAATGTATCTCGATTAAAAATGTAATAATTTGTACCAAAAAGAAGAAAAAACTTGCCAACGTTTTTCGAAACTTATTTCAAACTGAAGCATGTAGCCACAATTACTAAATCTCTTACAAGCAGATAGTTTTCAATAGCTGCTTCCAAATTATCGAGTTACTATACATACATAATCCGAAACATAAATTAGATCCTCCATGATGAACGAACAGGCAACACGTCGTAAAATTTAACACCGCCCATGCCTGTCAGGCATTAGGTAAATTTTTTTCATTTTCAATCACCTTGTAATGGCTCGAAATTTACTAATAGCCCAATTATACGAGCTAAAGTATGTACGCTATAAATAATTGGAAAAGCTGCAAAAACACCGATACCCCTCGCTGTTTGATACTCGGTTATAATTTATTTTTTATTATTTATTACGTATGATCGAGCAACGCATTAAAAATGTTTCCTTACAATTGCCTATTTTAAAATACTTTAACCAACAGTTCGGAACTTGTATAGGATAACGCGTTTAAAATGATAAACTATAAGTATACAAAACCGTGAAAGTTTTTCAACTTGGAGGCAGCACAAGCTGCATATATATAGAGAGAGAGAGAGTTAAAGAATATTATTCGATTTATGGTCGAACAAAAACCGTGTACGAGTATTTTTTGAGAAGAGATATAGGTTTAGGTATGCACTTGAATGCTTATATACGATAGATATGATAGGCCAACAATTAAAAACAGAACATTTTATTAAACAATTGGTAGGTAGGGATATAAAAGAAATTAAAATAGTAGGTTATGTTGGTTGATCAATGTCTACAATGTTACAAAAAAAAAAAAAAAGTTTAATTATAATGTAATGTAATTATATGGTATCGTATTATTCATTATGGTAGTAAGTATAGAATATACATCGTTGGATGAAAATTACGAAAAAAGCTCATTATATACGACAGAGAATGTACGTATCAATAACTTTACAAGAGGTTGAAGCTTTCGTTAACAACTTTGCCTTATGAAAAGAACACAGCGGATAGGCAACGTATATTAATGAAAGAAGAAATGTCATCGTCATTATATTCAAACGCGATACTTAATATAGTACTTTAATAACGTAAGTTTAATTAACGCCTTTTCGTTCATATTGTGAAAATTCCTATCGGTATCATTTACAACGCAACGGTATAACAATGACTATTGCAAATGTTATAGCTTTAAAAAGCAAGCATTTGATAAGGGGCGATTTCTTGCTGAAATTCAATTCGGAATTATTTTGGCGCCTTTGAAGCAACTGCTTGCTTTACATTTACATTCCCTCAGGTATTAAATGTTATCAGTTTAATCCGTTTCAGACATTATTTCACTTTGTTCCTTCATATCCGTTTTACATTATATTAGAAAAGATAACCTCACGGGAAAATATCATGTACGTATTTTTTCTCAATGGCAACAGTCGACGAGAAAACAGGGGGTTAAAATCACATATTATACCTACACTCTATATGTACTTTTTATACCTACCTACCTACCTACCTACCTACCAACCTACCTACATATGTATATAAGTGAAAAGAAAAATATACCGTTGTATTCTAAACTGCATATAAATCGTTATGCTGCTAATACACTACCTAAGGTCGTTCGTTCGTGATAAATAATTTTTAATTCTATCGCCATTGTCCCTTTATTAAAAATCATATCGTGTTATAGCATGTATTACGCTAACACGTTCTTTAGCATGTAGATTGTATGATGTACCTACTTTATCTACACCACGACTAACTGAAAACCGCTACGTCTCGACTATTTTTTCCCTCCCATTATCAGGATACTGACCAGCAGCGTCGGATTCGTACAACAAATAAAGTCTTTCTCTCTAATTACAACCACCGAGTCGGCCAATCCCCAGAGTCTCAATGGTGCCTTCTATAAAACATTAATCAACGGAAAACCAAGGCGGAACATAAATTTTACAAGACGAAAAAAATTCAAAATTTATTAGTATCCGTTCGGAATACCGAAACTGGTACGATACTGTAGTTTTAACGCAGCAAATAAGCGGAAAAAAAAAAAGGAGAAAGGTTCGACTTGACCGAATTTTTTCTCATGGACCTTTGAGATAAGGCTTGCGTCGAAGAATTACCAAAATAGAAATTTTGTAAGAATACCAGTTACTAAATTTAATTTCATAGCATGTAAAGATTTGATAAATTTAGCGATGTGTATATTTCACGTTCAACAGGCCATAATAAACAATAGTTAAGATTTTGAAAACGAAGAAAGCAATTTGAGATAATCATAGTAGCGTAGCATTTTACCCTATTCTTCAGCCTAGAAATGGCCGAAGAAAAATTATAGCATGGATACGTAAATAAATACATGTCAAATACCAACCCCCTAAACTCAATATTCAGAGAACCATCCGATCCTACGAGCATATGTTATTGAAGATTGCAGCACCCCCTCCCCCCAATGTTCTTAGTAAAATTTAAACCCAAGCTATTACAGTTTATCGGCCAACGTCAGTTGAGGGGGAGGGGGGTATCAACAAAATTCGTTTTGCGGTCTTAGAAGACCGTTGAAACAATTTTCAGCGGAGTTAGATACTTATTTTTATTTCTATTTTTTCCCCCGAACATTAAAATCATTTACTCCGTTTGATACCGACCAAAATTGCTCAAATTTGGTCAATCGGCTCAGTTTGGCGGCAGATCACATACACACGAGTGTGGATAAACTTGGGTCAAAATTCAGTTGTACCCCAATTTGGGGGAGGGGGTGCTGAGAGGTCAAAAACGCAAAAATCGCCCATTTTTAAGCCAATTGATAGAAAATCAAAAGTTGCACAACATTACCAAAAATCAATTTCCTAAGTCAATTAGAAGGGGAGATATGGGGATTTCACACCTTTTTGACATTGAAAAAGGGCTGTTCCTTCTCTATCTCCCCACCCAATAGAGCTATGAAGTTGAGATTTCAGCATGTACATTTAGTACAGGCCCTACAGGTGCCTTTTGCGAGACTCGACTTTTCAGCCCCATGGCACTCCCTTACAGCTCGGAATATGTACTGTGTTGGTCAATTATTCTAATTTTTGGAGTTTGTTCCTCGCATAACTCCCCTTCAAATTGGGCTAGGAAGTTAAAATTACGTATGTCCCGTCTGTAGAGACCTTTGATGTGTCTTTTGGGGGGTTTCGACTTTTTAGCCCCATTAAACCCTTCCTACCCGCGATGCTATTTAGGAAAAAAGCATTGCTTCGCAATGTTTTTCCAGCATGTCACAAAAGTCAGGCTGAAAAAGCATCGTAAAGCGATGGTTTTTTTTCTTTAGTTTTCAAGTTATGCGCCGAAAAGTGAAATTTCAGTGTATCTGTTAATCAAAATGGATAGATTGTCCAACCTCAATTTTTTGTAATGTGGTTTAAAATGCTTTCTGTCGGAAAAATCATGTTTTGGAAGATTTTCTTACAAAGGATGTACTCCCTCCCCCCTAAAAACAAAATTGGGGTTTGATTCAGGAAGTTTTGCGTTCAAAATTGATTACCAAATTTCAACTTCCTAGTTCAGCTTGATGAGGGGGGGGGGGAAGGGGAGGAATAGCCTTTTTTCAAGGACGAAAAGTGGAAAACCCCTCAAATCTTTCCTCCTAATTGACTGAAGAGGTTGGTTTTTGGATATGTTAGGCAACTTTGGATTATTTATCGATCGACTTAAAAAGGAACACTTTTTGCGATATTGATCCCGCAGCAACCCCTCTCTAAATTTGGGCGTAATTGAATTTTGATCCGAGGTTTACTCCACTGTAGAATATCCGATTTTGGTCGATATCAAAGCGAGCGAATGATTTTTAAATTTTATAAAAAAAAAAATTAATAAATATCTGTCATGGTCAAAAATGGTGATAACGATCTTCTAGGACCGCAAAATGGATTTTATTGATACCGCAGTTTTCTCTTTTCCTATTGACAATATCGCACAGAAAATCTGGCTAAAAATTCGTCACAATCCTCTACACAAAAACAACCAATCAACCAATTCCAGCAGTAAAATTAGCAACAAAATGGTACTCTCGTCTGTACCGACATATATCTACGATGAAAAACAACGAAAATAAAAAAAAAAAAAAAGAAAGGAACCATTAAAATTGCACGAATGCGATAATGAAACTCGTAAATTTCACTCAATCTGTGCACAAAAATAGAAATCTATCAGGGCGAGCTTTACTTCATAATCCAACATTCACTCTCATAAATTCGCTTCGTCTCGACTGGAGCTCTCGATTCATCTACGTATGCCTTTTTTTGGTACGCCAATAATTCTCTCAAGAGCTCTATCACATATGCTATTTGCAGCCATATGTACCGACTGATGAAAGGTATACTCTATGAATTTTTAAATTATTATCGCAGTTTATAAATACCAGTAGGTACCGGTCTGTATAACGAACTGAGCAAATTTTCCACTTGACGGTTTGCCTAATCTTGTCATCGCGAGAGTGAATTAAAAATACAACCGTTTGCCAAACCTGAACAAAGTACCTACCACCTTTGATTCAAAATTCTATAAATAATTCGCCATGTACTACATAACTTACGTATACCTAGCTAACTTATAAAGTACGTACGTCTACCTATACAGTACACACACACACACACACACGAGTTCATTGAGTAGGTGAATTTTAATCGAGGAAATTCAACTCGTCGACGACGCACCCTATCGTTAGTCGTTCTCGTTACATAGTACACGGCGATATTTTCCAAAGAGAATACATTTCCTGAAACGATGTCTACGACAGAAGTGTTAAATAGTTTTAAAACATATGTTACACGAAAACTGCGTATAGATATAGGCGATACGAAGGGATGATCGGAGGATTGAGGAGGGGAGGAGGAGGAGGGGGCCGAGCGACGCGACGTGGTATTCGTGCAATCTTGTTGAACGTGTTTTGTATACGAAATTATGTACATCCTTTTGATGTATTTAAGTACGTTACTTGCATTTTGGATAAGATTTAAAAGAAAACCAAACTGTTAACGTGTTTCTCTATAGGTAGATAGGTAAGTGTAGGTAGGTAGGTACATTTAGTAAACTTATGTTATGTACTCGTATATAATATATCTAATACCTACCTATACGTAGACCAAGTCGTAAGTACCTATACGAACTATGTAAGTGCTAAGTAGTATGTAGTATACCTGTTTCGGTGTCTTATAATGATACACTTCGGATGATTTTCAAATCACAGCTGTAGAAAGGATACAGAAACAGATACTACCTAGTACCTATCTATTTTGTTATAATAAACTAAAGCACGCTCTGTACCACCTTCTACAGGTTCTTTCAGCTCTCACAAAAATTACCTAGAAGAGCCAGAGAACATAGACGCCTAGCCACGCCATTTCTTTGATACGATACCTACTACTACTACCACTACTACTACGTAATACACACACTTATTATAATCTAGTTTTATTATATACGAACAGTATAGTTTTAAATATCAGTTTAAACAAAAAAATTCAACTCTGGTTGTTTGTTAATTACTTTTTCGCCAACCAACGACCTTCGCGCGCCAGGCACGTTCGAGAAAGAAGAGTAGAAAAAAAAAATTAATAACTTAAAAGTGAAAATGAACAGAAACGATCGGAGATTATTAGTGCCATACCAAGCATCATTGTTACTTGTTAGTCTAACGTATTTAGCCGCAGGCGAATCGATACAGGCGCGTAGATTCGAACAGATGCAGCATCGTGACTTTCCGATGACTCGTGACCAGTGATGGTTGATTAATAATCAGTGATAAAGATGAATAGAGAAAAGATCATTAAATACTTTATGATCTATGCACATAAAGCACACACGATCGGTGCGGTGCATCTTGGACGAATCAATGCTTATTAAACGGTTCGTAACAGTGTTTCTTAGATTTGATATTTTTTATTATTTTTTTTCATTCTTTTCAAAATGCGGGTCTAGACTTAAAAGTACACACTGTTTGTGTAGGTAATAGGTGTATCGTTTGTAGACTGGGTAAAATGCATACAGTACCTGTTAGATTGTCATAGTTGATTAATTTCCACATATTCTCACGAATCGAGTACAGTAAACGGTTCGCGAAGATAAAACGTCGATTTTTTTTTTTTTTTTTTCACCAGATATGCCAACAATTATAGAGATCTCGAAAGAGCTGTGTGTATTATCGAGACAGTCGATCGCACAAGTCTAATAGCTATACAAGATAATTCGTTCGTGTGGGCTATACCGAGTCGTAAATTTTGATGATTTTTTTTCCCTTCTCTTTATTTATTATCCTCTTCGCCCCACCATCGGTAAATAATAATTTCGTTTCGATTTTTTCAACCTTCCGACCAGATTGTTATATTTTGTTTTGTATAAATACGCGACTACATAGATGTCCATCAAAGTATAGGCAATGGAGATAATATCTCGCGTTCGAGCTGCTGCCGAACTTCATTAAACGTAAATTAATCGTTTCGATTTCGTTTGTTAATCTCAATACCTTTAAAATACATTATCTATCTGGCTGCCTATACCTATATTACTTTCTATTCGAATCGATCAAACAACTATGTGACGTCACTGACAGATTCTTACCATTACCATAACCAAATGTTTCGTAATTGTGGGCCGCGTTACACGTGGTGTCAGCTATAGGGTGATCTAGAAAGTGTATTTTTCCAACACACGTTTTGGTAATAAGGATTATTCTATAATAGGTGGTAGATTTACCAATGGATACTGGGTAATTTTTATAAAGCAATTGTAATAATGATGTATTTTTGGGAATTTGGCACAGACCTTTTTTTAGCCACACCAAAGTGTATAAAATGATGGGCTACACTAAAAAAATTTCTACTTAGAAAGTCACGGGTGATTTTGTTTCATTTTATGAAGATTTCTCACGATATGTAAATTGTAAAATAATTTTACTCGAATAAATCGACTATTTTCATAAAACGGCAGTGTAATAAAGAAATTTTGAAGTATTTTTAGCCTGATTTTCTATGCCATATTGACAATGAAAACCAGCCCATTGTGGTCTATCGACCTATGGCACGATGAAGGGCGGCAGGAATATCAACAAAATCCTTTTTTGGGGTCCTAGAACATTATTACCAGCATTTTCAACAACATAAGATGTCAGATATTTATTTATTTATTTTTTCGCCTGAAACTAAATATCATTTGCTCAGCTCGATATCGACTGAAATCGATCAAAATCACAAAATCAGGAAATAGGCTTCTATTGGCGGCGAATTTTATATTCTGGAGTGAGGATGAGCTCAGACCAAAATTCAATTGTGCCAAAATTTGGGGGAAGGAGGTGCTGAAGGGCTGAAAACGCAAAAATTATTCATTTTTGAGCCAATCGATAGAAAATCTAAAGTTGTATCAGATATCCAAAAATCAACCTCCAACGACGATTATTGGAATGAGAGATACGAAGGTTTTTCCCTTTTTGACCTTCTAAAAGAACTAACTCTCCCCTATCCCCCCTCCCCATTGATCTAGGATTTGTATTTAAACTTAGTAGAGGCAATAGATGCGCCTTTTGAGGGGTTTCAACTTTTCAGACTCATTGCACCCCATCACAGCTTCAAAAATGCCATTTTTTGGTCGGGTTTTCTGATTTTTTTTAGTTCGTTCCTCCCATACCCTCTCCCCCCAAATCGTCGTACAAGTATAAAATTTCTCAATTTCAGAATTTGGGCCAGCTAGAATTTCTCAACGACCACTGTGCGCCAAATTTTAGCACCCTGACAAAATTTGCACGGACTTTATACGGAGAATTGACTTTGAAATTATCCGAAATGGGTCAAAAATCCACCTTTTACGTACAATAAAAGGTATAGAAGAATTTTAAACGCAATATCCCCCCCCCCATTGGGTTGGTGAGTTGAAATTTGGTATGTAGATTTAGTGTAGATTTTAGATGTGGTTTCGACCTTCCAACTCCATCACATTCCCCTCCCACCCTAACCAGTAAAGCATCGCTTTGTATTACTTTTGCTTTTTTTTTTAATGTACATAATTATAATATTTCACGAAAATCAATGATTTACGGAAAAAAAATACTCCGTGAATCATCATATATGTGTTGAAAAATAATTTGAATCCATCGCGAAAAATATATTCATTGGGTAATTGAAAATCCGTAGTTCTGAAATAAAAAAAAAGTTTAATTTTGTTGTTGACTCTTTGGATTATATACTAAGTTTTCAACGAGGTTTTTTGATTTATTCCAATGTTTTGGGTAAATTTTCATTTTTTTTCAACATTTTTTCAAAAGTTTTGTAAATATTTGAGTTCAGACCCAGACAAACAGCTTTTTATGCATTATTTCTTTAAAAAAAAAATTATGTACCAGCCCAGCACTCAGAAAAACTTTGATGGAATTTTTTAGGAAGTTATCATAAACATGTTAAGGAGGAAGGGGGAGGGTGTTTCTATATTATAATTAGAATTAGAATATTGTAAGCAAACTGAATTCACATCCTTCCAATCTATCAAAGAAGAAGAAGAAGAAGAAGAAGAACAGTCTGATTTTCGTGAAAAATTATAATGATTTGAATCGGACCCTAATCAGTGGGGGGGGGGGGGGTAAATGGTGCTGAAAAGTTAAGACTCCCAAAAAACACATTTAGGATCCCTACTAAATCTACATACACAGCTTCAACTTCCCGGTTTAATTTGGAGTGCAGTTACGTGAGAAATAAACTTGAAAAATAAGAAAAACCGACCACAAAACCACATTTTAAGGGCTGTGAGGGGGTGAAATGAGTCTGAAAAGTCGGCACTTCCAAAAAGCACGACTATGGCCTCCACTAAGCGCATATATCAAATTTCAATTACCTAGCTCGATTTGGAGGGGAGATGGGGAAAAAAACAGTCTTTTTCCAAAGTTGAAAAGGGAAAAAAATCCTCATATCTTCCTTCCTAATCAACTTAAGAGGCTGATTTTTAGATACATTACACAACTTTTGATTCTCCATCCATTAGCTTAAAAGCGAAAAATTTTTGCGATTTTAGCCCCTCAGCACCTCGTGCCCCAAATTTGGGTACAACTGCATTTTAACCAGAGGTCATCCCCACTCCAGAAATCTCAAATTGCCTCCTAATCGAAAGATGGGTTCGACATAGCAGAATTGATAAGAAGGTTTGGGGGATTTTTGAAATAGATGATTGTGTGTGAGTGTGGTATGCCCAGTTCGGAGCCGTGTAATGGTCACTTCGTCTGTACGGTTTAGGTACGATAAATTTTTCCACGGTTTTATGGATTTTTTATGTTGATAGAGTTTGTTTTGAGTTTTTGTCGACCAGAGGTTCTGCCATTTTGAAAGTTCGGTTTGAATGAAGAGATTTTTCAGGTCCTGAATAGACGGGGAATTGACAGTAGAAAAGCTAGTACCTAGCAGATTTTGCGTGATGGTCTTTTTCTTCGTTTCCAAGAATTCCTACGTGGCTTGGTATGTACCTATATTAATTTAATATCGAAGTTTGAGGTTTTGAGAATACGGAGCTGGTGGTGGATGTGGTTTACTATAGGATTTGTCGAGAATT
>FIZR01023050.1:0-14122 GCA_900060175.1 Ferrisia virgata
TTTTTGATCAAAAACTTCAAATCAAAAATCAAATACTCAACTCAGACATTTCAACATTAAGTCCAAAAATCAACTATATTAATCTTTCATTTTAAATTTTATCAAAGTTTCCCATCCTTAAGACATATCCATGTTAACATTTTAACATAAAATCCAAAAATCAGAAATATCACATCGAAAACGTAACGTTTTCCCAGAATGACCTCCAAGCCTAAGGCATATCCATGTGAACTCAGACATTTCACCATAAAGTCGAAAAATTAGCCGTGCTCATCTTTCATTGTTTTATCAAATTTTCCTACTCTTAAGACATATTCATGTTGACATTTTAGCATAAAGTCCAAAAATCAAAAAGTCCCATTTTAGCATAAAGTTCAAAAGTCACTCATAGTAATCTTTAATTTTTTTTAGTTTTTCCATATCTTTATATTTTTTTAATTTTCATATTATATTATTTTTTGATTTTTTTTTCACATTCATTCAACTTAGACATTTTAACATGAAGAGCAAAGACATATCCATGTCGACATTTCGACATAAGGTACAAAAATCATTCTTAATCATCTTTTATCGTAAATTTTAACAGTTTAACATAAGTAAAGTGCAAAAATCTTTTATAATCATCTTTCACCGCAAGTTTTTGATCAAAAACTTCAAATCTGAAATCAAATACTCAGCTTAGACATTTTAACATCAAGTCCAAAAATTAGCCCTACTCATCTTTTATTGTGAGTTTTATCAAACTTTCCCATCCTTGAGACATATCCATGTCAACGTTTTAACATAAAGTTCAAAAATCACGAACATAACGTTTTCACAGAATAACCCCAGCCTTAAAAGGTATCTATATCAATAAAAATAAATATCTGACATGACTAAAAATCGTCTTAATGGCCTTCTAGGACCCCAAAATGTTTGTTTTGGTATCTCCCCCTTCCAACCTCAGTTAGTCGATAGACTGTAATAGTTTGGTTTTCATTGACAATATGGCATAGAAAATAAGGCTAAAAATTACTTTTTTAAGCATCGTTACTACCGAAGTGAAAATTCTAAAAAATGGTTATCAGACCATTATGTGGACCATAAGTCTATTTTTAACCAATTCCAACTGTCCTGGAGCTTCTAGTAAATTTTTTTAAATTTATCCTGGATTTTTAAAGTTTTGCCAAAGCTGCCCTGGTTAATTTCAGCAGCTAAAAATTCGATGGGAACATCCCATAGGCTTATCAAATATTGACTGATGTAGCTTTCCAGTGAATTCTGCATGATTAGAAAAAAAGGCAAAAATTGAAAAAAATTAAAAAACTTAAAATTATTAAAATCACTTTAAAACTTAATTCTTCTTTGAAATCGACTCCGTTAAACCATTTCTGGTCATCTCGGCTTATACTGGAACCTCCGATGAATTTTTGACGAGCTGGGTTGTCCGCTATCGTATTAAATCAAACAGGCCCTACTTGCATAGATTTGCTATACGCACGCTATCCAATTAAAGGATCGCTCTGCGTCGAATTGGGACACCCTGTATGTATAATTTTATAGTACTTACGATACGACATAATTGAAAAGAAAATGCGTTATTATTCGACTCATGAATGTATTATCGCGTTTTCATACACTTATCTGTGCGAGTAGCCGACTACACTACGACATACATTAGTACTTTTAGCTATAGTTACATTACAATCTAAATGTACCGACCGAGCATCGACCTATTTCCTTAATCGCTTTTATTCTCAATTTTATCAGCGAGTAATGTCGCAGAAAACATTTCAAAATGGTACTACGTTTCCATCAGAGGTTTCATTTGCTTACATGCAAATTAAGTAGCTGGTAGGTACTAGGTAGCTAGGTACTAAGCAGTTGAAAACTACCGAGTTGTGGGTTGTTGTTGTGGGAATTATAAGAGATGAGAAATCTCACCGGATAAACTTATGCTGCTGAGTGAATTTAGATATGTGCGGTTTGTGATGATTTTCTAGTTCTAAGTAACCTACATACACAGTGATAGATATATTTATGAGTTTTGTGATTGCATTTGAGGATTGATTTTTTTCATGCTCGTATTTTACAAGAATCGAATAGATTAATCGTAAATTAAGTAATGAAAATTTTCTTCTCGGTGTCCTCTTGGTTCCTAATATACGTAGACCGATGCTTGAGTGATTTCCAACGTCGAAAAAAAAATCAAAAAAATAGAGCCTGATTTTTCTAAAGTAAAAAAGTTATGCGAATTCATCATCTTTTTTCTTGAACAGTGGTACTATTTCAAGTAGACATTGGAGTGATTAGCTGAAACCCCTAAAAATCACATAAAAGATTTACATACGTGTATACTAAATCTACATAAGCTTACCAAATTTCAACCTTCTAGTTCAAATTGAATGGGAGATCTACGAGGAACAAACTCAAAAAATGAGAAAAATCTACCAAAAACCATATTTGTGGAACTGTAAGGGGAAAGTCAAACTCACCAAACAGTACATCTGAGATATACACTCCATCTAATTACGAAATTTCATTATCCTAGCTCAATTTGAAGGGGAGATATGAGTTGAACAAACACAAGAAATGAGAAAAATCTACCAAAAACTATTTTTTTGAAGTTGTGAGAGGGTGTTATGGAACTAAAAAATCAAAATCACTAAAAAGCACATTTATGGCTCCTATTAAATGTGCATACCAAATTTCTACTTCCTGAATGGCGAAAACCTCCCTATCTTCCTTCCTAAATGACCTAATAATTTAATTTTTGCATACATTGTAAAACTTTGGATTGCCTATCGATTTACTCAAAAAAAAGAATGAACAAATTTTGAGATTTTTGTCTCTCAGCATCCCCTTCCTAAATTTTGACAATACTGAATTTTGAACTAAAATTAACCCCACTCAAAAATGTCAAATATACCGTCAATCTAAGTGTACTGCTCAAGTTTGACCGATTTTCATTCGTACCAAGCTAAGAAAATGAATTTTTAGTTTTGGAAGGGAAAAAAAAGTGTGACAAGGCCAAAAATGGTCTCAATGATGTTCTAGGATACGAAAACGGAATTTTTTCATACCTCCCCTTTTTTTCCTTCTTCCGTTAGAAACAGTTCGCAATGGCTTAGTTTTTATGGATAATTGAAGAAAAAAAAACATCGCAAGCGATAAAAGCAACGCATTTTCAGCCAGATTTTCGTGACATATTACAATCATGATCAGCATTGCGGGTAGAAAAGGTTCAATGGGGCTAAAACATCGAAACCACCCAAAGTCACATCAAGGGTTCTTGCAGACGGGACATATTTAATTTCAACTTCCTAGCCAAATTTGGAGGAGAGTTATGCGAGGAACAAACTCTAAAAATTAGAAAAATAACCAAAAAACCACATATTTGGGGCTGTGAAGGCATAAAATGGAGCTGAAAAGTTGAAACTTTCAAAAGGCCGATCTAGGGCTCCTATTAAATGTAGATAGCTTATTCCAAGTTCCTGACTCAATATGGTGGAACGATAGGGGAGGAACAGACTTTTTCAAAGTCTAAACCGCGAAAAATCCTAATATCTCCCCCCCTAATTGACTTAGGGTGTTGATTTTTCAATATGTTATACAACTTTTAGTTCTCTATCAATCTGCCCAAAAAGGGGCAATTTTTGCATTTTTAGCCCTTCAGCACCCCCTTCCCCAAAATGGGGCAAAACGGAATTTTGACCTAAGATCATCCTCGCTCAGATATATCTGATCAGTCACCAAACTGCGCTGATTGGCCGAATTGGAGGGGTTTTGGTCATGATAGTGCATTGCGTCTTGAGCTTGATTTTTCTAAAGTAAAGGAAAACACGTGAATTTTCCACTCGTCGAATGAAAAAAGATACCCTTCACGATGTTTTTTTTGAACACTGATTGGGGTACAAGTGAATACTGAAATGAATATCTGGAACCTCAAAAAAGCACATTTTCGGCAACTATAAAATCTACATACTAAATTTCAACCCCCTGAATGAAGTTGGAAGAGGGATATGCGTGGAATAAATTCGAAAAATAAGAAAAACCTAGCAAAAAACTACTTTTTTGGGGCTGTGAGAGGGGTGCAATAGGATTAAAAATTTCAAACTCCAAAACACATCTGAGATCCCTTGGTAAAGGTGCGCACCAAATTTAAATTTCCCACCTTAATTTCGAGAGGAGATATACGTGGAATAAATTGAAAAATAAGGAAATAAGGGGGGGGGGGTAGAGCAATGTGGTTGAAAAGTCTAAATTTCCATCAGAGTGTATTTTAACTGGCAGCTCCGCATTGTTTGGTCAGCTTCAAAAATTCGATGGGCAGCTCCAAAAAACAAAACGATACAAACACGCTTAAAAATTTTATTTATTATGAGAAATTAAAAACAAAAGCAAAAAATGATTAAAGATTATGTAACAAGAGTTAATTGTTCTACGTCAGCGCTGTGGAATTTTTCAGCAAAAATTTTCGCTACAATAATCTTCAACTCTTGATAGGTTTTCTTGCCAGCCAGAAATTATATCATTTCTCTTAAAGATTTTCGTTTGAAAGTTTCAATATCTTCATGATTGGTTAAATCCGAATACTGAAGAGTCAATTCTTGAAGATCTTGTATCATATCTCAATTTTTCGTAAAATGTAATAGGATCTCATTTTTTTTCCATTATTCTTTTTTCTTTTTCATCATTTAAGCATACTTAAATAACAGTGATATGATTTTTTTTTCAAAATCTTTAAGAAATTGAAAGATAACATAAAAAAAAACCACTACACATGTTCTAATGAACTTCTTTTCATTTATTTTTCTTAATATTTGTCTTTCCATGTAATCATTTCATTTTTCATTAAAATTTAAAAAAAAAGCACGCAATTTATCCATTATTGGATTGTTAATTGTTTCCCTCGAGGGAAGAATGAGGGAGGGAGGGGGGGTAAAATAGTTGTATGTGAAAGAAATACAAAAAAGCATCAAATTTTCGATTTGGGTAGCTCCAAAAAAAAAACTTACAATGTATTCTTACTCCCATGAAGCTCATTTCGGTCTCCTACTAAATGTGCATGCTAAATTTCAACCGCCTACCTCAATTTGGTGGGAGATATGGATGGCTCAGCTTTCTTTAAAGGTCGAAAAGATGGAAATCCCCTCATATCGCCTGTCCCAATTGGTCTAAAGGGTTGATTTTTGGATATGTTCTATAACTTTTAATTCTCTATCGATTTGCTCAAAAGTATCAATTTTTACAATTTTTACCTTTCGGCACCTCCTCCCCTTAATTTGGGCATAACTGAAATTTCGACCCAAGGTCATTGCTAGTCGGAAATATAAAATCCGCTACCAATCTAAGCCTATTGCCCCAATTTGATTGATCTTGGTCGGTAAATGAACTGATTAAATGATTTTTAGTGTCAGGAAAAAAACTATTAAATGGGAATAAGTATCTAACGTGGCTAAAAAATGATCTAAATTGTATTCGAAGATCTTAAAATAGAATTCGTTCATTACCCCCCCCCCTTCAGCCATAGGTCGATGCTCCTTAAAAGTCTGGTGTTTCCATCGACAATATGACGTATGAAATCAGACTGAAAAACAAAATTCGAAAATGAGAGTAGGAAAAAATTTTTAATTACTACGAGTATATTAGAGACTTCGATTTCACTCTCATTGGAATTTTTTTTACGTTTCTATCTTAATTATTATCCGTTCTTGGTACGAAACGAGCGTATAATGAAAAAATTATGCTAATGAATTTGGGTTTTTTCCATATCTTAGACGCGCCAATAATATCGCTGAATTTCGGCAAGAATATTAATTCGTCGGCGATACAAGAAAATGAAGATGTTTACTTCGAATGTAATATTCGAGCTGATCCTTGGATAACGAGAATACGATGGTTGCACAACGTAAGTAATATCCGAAAAGTAATATTAATTTTCATCGTGTTGTTTTAAAGGCGAATAATAACTACGTAAATACAATGACCCTGATATGGGGTAATTGAGGCTTTAGTCCGGATCGCGAAAGACAGATAAAAGGCGATAACGCAGACAGATCAAATTTCCGGTCATTTGGATTATATTTCGCTGTAACATTATTACGAGTATAATAAGTGTGGGATGCGAATGATACGATGATTAGATTCGTATTAAAAATACTCTCAGACATATCTAAGAAGTATACATATAAGAAAGAATAAAAAATCGTATCGAAAAGGTTAAAAAAAAAAAAAAAAAAAAAAAAAAAAAAAAACGTATCAAAAAGGTAAAAAAAAAAAAAAAAAAAAACAAAACAAAACAAGATGAACTAAGTATAGTGCATTATAGTACGAGGATTACAGATATAAAACAAGAAGAATACTAGGAAGAAGGATAAAAAATATATTAAAAAGATGGAAGTTTTGTTCTTGCCAAGTGCAGGAATTTGTTAAAGAGACGAAAGTTACTGGCGTGTCGTTTTCATTAGTTTTTTTTCCCTCTTTTTTGAAGATTTAAACGACTTGCATTTTCCGGTCGTCTTTTCCACGTCGTATTTACGCGATACGCAACCCTTTAAAGCGTGCAAGAAAGCGGAATAGCGAATTTGACGAAATGAATAAGTAAGATGTTCAACGTTTTGTTTCGCAACGCTTTACCCTTGTTTTCGTTTCATTTTATCGTATTTGCAATGTACTAAGAGTGTACAGAGTTGATTCTCTTTTTGGTGTCGGGATGAGAGTTGAAAGTAGGGTTACGACCTTGGTATTTTTTTATATTTTTATTTTCAGCAGATTCCTCGGTATGTGGAGGGGTCACGAAGTACGTAATGTACGATGTTTTGACGTAATTTTGTTTCTGTTGCGTATGTATGTGGGTCGTGTGCTGCTGCTGTTTTGGTTCAGTTCCATTTTTGTTATTTTGAAAGTAACAACGAGAATGGAACTATTTTTTGAAGCTGTACATAAATTCTCCAGTATGTGAAGTGAGTGTACGAAATTCCCTTGTGTTGTAAATTCTACGCAGTTCTGCAGAAAACCAAAGATACCTACTCATTTCAAGTCCTGATAAAAATGCATGGTATTGAAACTGAATTGTGGCAAGCTCTTGGTGAAATTGGAATCAAAGTAGTATGCAATCTGTGTAGTGTGATATGACACAGCTGTAAATAGCCTGTTGAATGGTGTAAATCGGTGTTGATTCCTTTGCATAAGAAAGAAGATGCAAGATTATACTCTAATTATTGAACAATCGCTTTAATTCCACACGGACGCAAAGTCATGTTAAGAATTCTAAACAACCAGATCCTATAGGCAGTGGCCTTCCGAAGCGATGTGCGGGGGTGGTTGGGTTGAGCTTCAAACTTACCAACCAATTTTACCAATTTCACCAACTTTCAAAATTTCTAACTGATTTCTCAATATTCTATGAGTAGCCTAAGTACTAAATTTTCCCAAAACTTTGCAAAAAAGCAAGTTTCATAACTAAAAAAAATTATTTAGCATGTACAAACACACATTTTTGGCTAAGAAAAAATTTTGAATAATAATTTTTTTTTTAACTAAAATCTTCTCATGCCCATTTATTCAATTTTTAATGCGTTTATATTGCATTTGCAACAAAGACTGTACAGTTTTTGGCAAATTTAAGGCTGCAGTCGAGTCATAATTACACCTCGTCATTATTAAACTATTCTGGAATTTTACTGTTTTTCCAATTTCAACCAGTGCCGATTTTGCATATTTTGACAGCAGAGGCAAAACATTCTTTGTGACCATTTGAAAAAAGTAAGGGACGACAATTATCACTTGAGAAGAATTTTAAACGAATTTATTTCAGAAATGACTTTTGGAAAAGAAAACCCCTGATTAGGGCCTCCAAGAGGTTTGGCACTGAAATTAAGTTCATATTCGTATTCAGACGGTTCGATTAATATGAAAACGACACCAATATCATCAATCTATTTATAATCAAAAATTAGAGGGGGTGCTATTTTAGGGCACTGGGGGGTTGGATAAATTTTTTACGTCTTACCTATGTTTTTCTATTGATCCAAGTAACAAGTGTACCAAGTATTGAATTTGTTCCATCGATAACGAATGTTTTCGAATATATTACCATTTACCCTCATATTTCAAGTTTTTTCAAATTTTCACTATTGCGGATCTTTGTAAAAATTTTGAAAAAAATTTACGATGTAGGGGTCTAATACATATTTCCAAAACATGATTTTAAAATTTTACAAAATCGTTATCCACATTAAAAAAAATAAAGAAATTTGAAAATGGTTTTCAAGTGTAAAAATTATGGGGTGGGGGAGAGGGGTGTTGATTTTTTCTAGGATGCCTTTCATTAGTGTCTACAAGATGTTAAAAAATTACAGAAATCCATTCATTAATGCCTTCAGAAAAAGTTAACATATGTTTTTCAATTAAAGTCACCCCCTTCGAGAAGGGTTGAGGTTACAGATCCAAAACTACGGTCAAGGATGTTTCATGATGGTACCTACCTACCACCAAAGTATCATTCCGAAATTTCTCCAAGGCAAATTTTACATGCTCATCCGCTTACGGTCTCCAGTTAAGGATTGTGGCATATCTTACCCAGTTCAAAAAAACCTGTACCGTTCGTTTTTTATGTATCTTCAAAATTTATGGCACTACAGCAATTTGAAAATTTGTTAGCTTTATAGTGTCTTAAATTTCATAGTTGAGTGAAAAGTGTGCATAATTAAATTTGCAGAACACATTCAACTCCACACAATCACTCATGTACACTTTTTGTCCAACACTGAAATTGAAAGCGTTATGAAACTTACAAAGATTCAAACCATTGCAGTACCTTCAATTTTAAAGTTAGACAAAAAGTTTATATGAAATATTTTGTAGAATTGAATGTATTCTACAAATTAAGTGCAGTAAACTTTTCGTACAACTCTGAAATTGAACGAATTGCAATATTTTGAAAATTTCTAGGCTTCGTAGCGCCTTCAATTTCAAAGTTGGACAAAAAATCTATATGAATCATTTTATAGATATGGATGGATGTGCTTTGTAAATTAAATTATGTAAACTTTTTGCCAAACGTTGAAATTGAAAGCAGTATGAAGCGCATAAATTTTCAAACCACTACTATGCCCTTAATTTTGAATATGGGCAAAAAACAAAAACCATAGGTTTTGTTGAACTTGAAAAGATATACTCAGATCCGTAGTCAGCCTTCGTCAGGAGAGGATGCTGGAAAACATTCTCCATGGCGGAAGCGTATCCTGAGAGGGTGAATAAACCCTCCTCTGCCCCTCCTCAAAGTTGAAAAACGTGAAAAATTGTATGCAATTTTTTTGTTGCCAAATACCTGCAAATGCATTTTATAATAGTGAAAAAAGTCCATACTTCACTCTCGCTTCGGTCGCATATACCAGGACGCTCCATGAAATTTATTTTTATAAATGCAGACTGAAAAAATAATGTACAAAAAAAAATATGGAAATTTTTTCTTTTAAGCCATTTCTAGCTACACCACTGTCGTATGGGTGAAAAAAATTGTATAAATTTTATAAGTAATCTTAATTCGTAGGTTTAGTTTAGTACAATTGAAGTCTTCCATTTTTTATACCATTGAAGATTAAAATATCTTAACAAATCGTCATTTTCCATATTGATGAAATTTTCCCCAGGGATGCCCAGCTCAGATCTAGGGGATGCTGAGCATACCCTCGCACTCGCCTAGCTATGGATCTGGATATACCTTATTATATTTAACCTTATTTCAATATTACACATGTTTACCCAATGAATATTGATAGTGATAGATGATATTTTACAAGTGTAATATTACCTCCTTTAAATCGATAGGTAGGCAAAATTATCTACATATGTGTGATCTGAGTTGCTACATCATTAAGCCAAAGGTAAAATATTGGTAACTATCTGCGGAACACTGTGTATAGTGCTCTTGTTGACCTCTTTTAATCGATTACTGACCATAGCAGAAAAGTAGGTGTCTAATAAAGGGTTCATTTTTAATGAAAAAAAAAAAAATCTTATCGAATTAAGTGCATATTTTTTAGAAATTCGTGTTAAAATTCGGTAAATTTCTTTTCAAGTTAGAACAAATACACTCATAACAAAAATTATTTGAAACAAACGACCCAGTTGACATGTCGCTATTGGCTAAAATTTCACCCCCCCCCCCGCCCTTCCCTTTATTTTACTCCTTGCATAACACGCGTAAATTACGCATACGGAATATCGTGGCTAAGAAACTTGGAAAATAGATAAGGTGTGGTACGAGAAGAATCAAATAAGCATACTGTAGTCAGGTTGGGCCTGCAGTTTGGCAGTTAGGCAAACGTGTAAATATTCTCGAATTTGAAATGTGTATTGCGTGGAGAAGAGATAGGTAGGATGGAGGATTATCGAGCACCAAATCACGGTCGACGTATTATTGTAAAAACTTACACCGGCAGTTTCGGCTGCTTTCGTATTACGTCCGTTGCTAATTTGACATCACAATAGAGATACATTATCGAAACGGTTTTAATTTACATTCATCGGACTACCCGTCATTTAAACTTTACACCGGCAACGTGGATGTACATAGCTGCTTGGCAGGGTGCGGGCGAAATCACCGCAAACTTCCAACTCCGTTGGCGGAAGTTTTCTTCGTAAAATATCAATCAAATTAAGCTACCGCGAAGAAACTAGCTACTACGAAATAAAGTAGCTATATATATATATATATAATGCTCGAATAAAGAAAGCTGAAGTAAAGGTACAAGTAAGGCACTCGGCACAAGTCGCAGTCTCGGGCAAAGAACAAAAGCAGTCTGTAACTTGACTTGTGTTGGACTTCGCGTGTGTACCGCAGGTGAAATAAATTCCAACGTCAAAAGCAAATTTTGATAAGTTGGCAGGTAGATTGGTGGGGGGTACGTTTGAAAAGCGTATTCTAATGTGAGTCGTCGCAATCGTGGTAAATTGTAAATAGCCGCAAGGGTGATGAAATAATTTCAAAACGTTAGTACCCTAGATTAACCTGTATCTGGTGTAAAAGCAAATATAGGTACTTATAAATACTTACTTAGATACACAATTATCATCCTTGGCTCGATGAGAACTAATGTTGAACTTGGATATTTGTGTAATTGTTACTGACAAAGTTTATTCTAAATCGAGAGTTTAGAGTTTTGTCTTATACGTTCTCTATCTGTGTGGTATGATCCCCTGAGTTGAAGATGATTTTCGTATTTCAGATGCGCTCTAGTCCTGTCAAATTTACTTTAAATAATGGAAAAATTTATGGCCAAAATTTTTTCACATGATTATAGCACACAAACAACGTTGAACTGCTGTTTCGTCTCCAATGTCCCCATTTTTACCCCCAAAACAGACTTTTTACTAATAATTTTGCCTAACTTTGTTTCTAAACGCAATAGAGAAAAAAAATTGAATTAAATTCATTCGATTTTTGAAAAAAATATGTAATAAATTTTTTTATTGGTAATTTGACCAGCTACATTTTTTAACTGGACTTTTTTTTTCTATCATGTTTAGGAACAAAACTAGGCAAAGTTATTGGTGAAAAAACCTGTTTTTGGGGCAGAACTGGGGAATTTTGAATGTGTTGTTCAGGAGGTGGTGTGCTACAATCATGTGAAAAAATATATTATCCAAAAAATTTCCCGTCATTTAATGCTAATTTGACTGGACTACTCAGGTTTATGTTTTATTGGATTTTATCCATGTTATAAAATAGATCTTCCAGACTTCCGATCATAAAAGTCATTAGATTTTTTTAATAGTTAGGCTCGAATTAAGAATGTATTACAAATACTTATCTTACATTTACTGAGCAAGTATTTATATTTTTTATAACTGGCAAAAGCTATTTAAAATTATTTCGAGTCATCGGATTCGCGAAGAAATCACCCATTAAAATTGTACTATGACGAAGAAATCCGTCCCTAAAAATTTAGTAAAGTAATAAAACGTTGAAGAAGATTCGATAAATTTGAAAACTTTGTAAGAAAATATTTCAAAAAAATTCTCTATTGACCTTTTCGTTTTTAGAAATACCATTAAATCGGCTATCGAGTGATTCGAATGGTGTATATATGAGGCGCGTTTTATTCACGGCTAAAATAGCTATCACGATGTCTCCTGAAATAAAACATGTAGTGTGATTTCAGACAAATTTCATTGTAGTGCTAAAATTCAGACCATAAATAAAAAATTATCGTCGTTGGTCAATTTTTTTGTAATTCATTGATGGTTTTTTTTTTTTTTTGGTGCTTTGTGTTCCATGATTTTATAAAATTGTTTTACAGTTTTATGCTCAGTTCAAATACATACACGTTATTTATTAGGCTATTTTAGTTTGAATTTTGGAGTAATCGTTACTCATCAAGTCGTTTGAGAATAATTGTATTATATGTTTCATTTAAAAAATGAGCGTCATATCGGGTTGCTTTTTTAGACCATTTTTCGTAAAATGCATGACTGATGTGAACTGTTCTCTTTATGCGATGCCTTTTCTTAATTGCTGGTTGGGGTAGAGGTACGTCTAATACCTGTACTAAATTTTCAACAGCAAAGGCTATTCCAGGCTAAATATAGTGATTTGCTTTTGGTTCACAAAATTGAAATTTTTGAAAGACTCATTAGGCACTAGCAAAAGGTGATTTTTGAGCATATTCACGATTTTTCATTTCATTGGAGGGAGGGAGGTGGCAATAAAAAATCTACTTAGGGTGGTTTTTATATTAATTTTTGTTCTTCGCGAGTTTTCGACCATGTTTTTTCAAACTTGGTTCAAAATTGGAGGTACTCAGAGGAAGAGTTGTAGAATTTTTTCAGATTTTGTACACTAAAAATGACATTGAAACGATCTTCTGAAACTGATGGGATGAAGAGGGGCTAGTAAATCTTGCTTATTTGAGCTGGCAATTGGTACCTTGGAAAAATTTTCTTGTATTATTCGGAGTATTTTACATTACCTGGAATTTTTTCAAATTTTCAAGAGTGATGACTTCCTTTACAACCCCCAAAAACCACCCCCTCTCATTGTTAAACTTCAATTTTTAACCAAATAAGACGGAGCTGTAGAGGGACGATCACTTCAAAAATTTTGTAAAAATACTGCAAAGTGTAGAATACTTTAAATAAGGGTATAAAATACTTTTGAGTTTTCAGCTCAAAAATGAAGCATACGACTTGTAGCCTCCATTTTAGAGCTGGAAATTCGAATAAATTTTCTCTTATTATTGGGAGTATTTTACACTTTCCATAATTTTTTCAATTATTTTGTAATGGTAGCCCTCTTTACAGTTTTCAAAAATCAGTTTTTTTGTTCGTTGACTATCAAATTACCTACTAAATAATTCCTACTTGAAGGATTATCATCCACAGGTCCCAGTCCCTTACAACTGGCCTGTGAATTTGCTCTTATCACAGAGCCCATTCGCGATTTGATAATGTCAGACCAACTGGTCGGAAATCTTCTTCTCCCTCGTTTTCCAGAGGCCTTCCCAAGGAGAATGTCTTTTTCAAGATTTTTAACTTCTCTTCTGGTCACACGACCAAAGTACCCTAGAATGCGTCTCTTGCATAAAATACTCAACTTGACTGGCTCCTGTATTTCGTTGACGATTGAAATGTTGATTCGTCGCACTGTCCAGGGTGTCCTCAGCATCCTTCACCGGACCCACATTTCGAAGGCGTCGATTCTTCTTTCATCATCCGACTTTAATGTCCATGTTTCTGCGCCATATAAGAAAACAGAGAAAACAAGAAAAGTCTTTTTCTGGTCTTTCTGGAGATTTTCTTATTACATGTGACATTACACAGACTGGTTATAGCTGATTTGCTCAGAGCGATTCGGTGCCATATTTCTGCCAACAAGCTTCCATCTGCTTCGATGATGGAGCGTAAATATACAAAAGCGTTGCCTTTTCGTATTCGCTCAGAGCTGTAGAAACTGGAAGAAACCTGGTCCGATCTGCCGCCATGACTTTCGTATTCAATGCATTAATACGAAGCCCAAGTTTTTCGCTGGCCATCTTCACCAGGTTGACGAGCTTCGCCATTTCTTCTTCATCCGCAGTAATCAAGGTGGTATCATCTGCATATCGCAGATTAGAGATTCTTCTTCCTCCAATAGAAA
>FIZR01023056.1:0-10614 GCA_900060175.1 Ferrisia virgata
ATCATAAAATCAATCCTTCATAAAATAAGTCCACTGATGTCAGTTCAATGATGACATCACACAGTTGATGGTTCACTAATAACATCCCTAATTTTCCACAACATTTCAATTTAAAATCATAAAATCAATCCTACGTAAAATAAGTCCACTGATGACATTCCAGGCCATAAAAATCTGTCCACTGATGTCAGTTCTGTGATGAAATCACACAGTTGATGGTCCCTTAATAACATCCGTAATTTTCCTCAACATTTCAACTTAAAATCATAAAATCAATTCTCCATAAAATAAGTCCACAGAGGTCAGTTCAATATGACATCGCACAGGTGATGGTCCCCTAATAACATTTCTAATTTTCCTCAACATTTCAACTTAAAATCATAAAATCAATCCTTCATAAAATAAGTCCACTGATGTCATTCCAGGCCATAAAAATCTGTCCACTGATGTCAGTTCAGTGATGAAATCACACAGTTGATGGTCCCTTAATAACATCCGTAATTTTCCTCAACATTTCAATTTAAAATCATAAAATCAATTCTCCATAAAATAAGTCCACTGAAGTCAGTTCAATGATGACATCGCACAGGTGATGGTCCTCTAATAACATTTTTAATTTTCCTCAACATTTTAACTTAAAATCATGAAATCAATCCTTCACAAAATAGGTCCACTGATGTCATTCCATGCCATAAAAATCTATCCCCTGATGTCAGTTCAGTGATAAAATCACACAATTGACGGTCCACTAATAACATTCCTAATATTCCTCAACATTTCAACTTAAAATCATAAAATATGTCCACTGATGTCATTCCAGGCCATAAAAATCTGCTCACTGATGTAAGTCCAATGATGACGTCACACTGTTGACGGTCCACTAATATCTTCTGATGTTTTTATCTGGCATGGCTAAAAATCGTTTTGATGGTCTGCTAGGACCCTAAAACAGATCTTGTTGCCATCCCTCTCCTTATTTACCATTGGTCGATAAGACTGTAATAGTGTGATTTTCATTGAAAATATGACATAGAAAATCAGGCTAAAAAGTAGCATTCGCCCAGTCCTAAAAGTTACACCTACATTTCCAAAATTCATGCATTTTCATTTTATAATACAAACAAGTAATTTTTTTTCCACCCCCAAATAGTTTTCCAAGCGAACCCAAAATTACCTGCGAGTGTAGCTCAAATTAAACAAAAACAAACGGAACAAGAAAAAATACTGCCAACGCTGTGCAAATTGATGAAAAAACGTGCTTATGTATTGTACTTGGTTTCTTATGGATTCAGCTGTGGTTTTTTCTTCGGTTTGGCTACTTGTCTGAATGAAATAATTATTAGCAATTTTCCGGTAAGATGCTCGCTGTTTGCTCATTGCTCACTCCATAGGTAATTTTTAGCAATATTTTCCAAAATGAAAAATAAATCGTATTATACTTGAATTTTTCCAACTAGGGAGGTCTCAACGATGCTGGAAATATTGGTAGTTTAATGATGGTCAGTGGTATGATAAGTTCGCTTGCTGTTGGGAAAGTGTTGGATAAAACGCGTAAATTCAAGTTAGTACTTCACCCTTCGAAGTTAGAACTGCATAAGACTAAAACTAGGTATCGAAAATATTACTTTACATTTTTTGTAATTACAGAGAATGTGCAGTTTTTTTAACCGTCAGCGCGACAATTTCACTGATCATGTTTACATGGTCATTGAAATCTGGTAACATTTTATACGTGTACATATCGGCTGGTCTTTTTGGGTACGTCTCAGTACTACGTATTCCTTTCGAATGCAATATTATGCGTTGCTAACGAATGATACCATAAATATATGGTTTATTTTTCAGATTTTGTGTTTGGGGATACTACAGCGGTGGAATTCAATTGGCAATCGAGCTAACATTTCCAGTACAAGAAGAAATATCAACAGCATTCAGTTTCCTATCGTGTATGGCGAGTTGTTTTACCATGGCCGTTGTTTATAGTTATTTGATAAAAAATTTCGGCGACTTGAGAGCTAATTTAGTTGTAATTGGATTGTACGTTGTGGCGACCGTAGCCACGTTTTGTATACCAGTTGATCTGAAACGTCAGAAGGCCGAAAATGAGCCACACCTAAAGTCGAGCGAATTAAAAGAATTTATATAAAGAAGTCAGTGTAGTTTTTTTCTTTCTTCACTCTACTAATCTCAACAAGCGTATTATTCGAACAATTGTCGGATTAGCACCTTTCGATTCGCTCGAATAACAAATTTTGATAAAAATACACCAATTCGAATATCACCTTTTAAGTAGGTATTAGGTACCTCTACTTAACGATTCGCGAGTAATAAGTAATCTCTAAATAAACTAGTAAAGTAAATAAATAATAATAAATCGATGTTCAAATCTAATATACGGTATAGTTTTATAACCAGGCTGACGTCATAGTAATGAGACATAAAAATTATTGTATTGCAATTCAACAGTGTTTTAGTATCAGGTGAAGTCGCCATTTATAAAAATATATCCCAGCATCGACGATTTTTTCGATATAAAAAAAACTAAATGTAGGGGCAGTGTGGCACACTTACACACTGGATGAACTTATGAATTGATAGCCAATCAAGGAGATATTTTCACATGAGACAGATACAATTTCATACAATCAAATAAAATGCGTGCTGAATTGTTGAAAGTATTGATTTTTTTAATACAATCAATAAAATTAATCAGGTTAGTGAAAAGACAAAGAGAATCGTCTTATCACGGGTGAATGTTGTTTTAAAACGAAAAAAATTGTTATAATTGATTGATATGGGCTGGCAATAATTTTTAAAGGTAAGAAAAATACCTCAAAATTAAAATTTTTTTAAGTGCTTAGAAAATACTTAAATTTGAATTTATTATTGAATAATACGGGTGGGAGAGGTGTTAGAGGTACTAGAATGAAAGACATACATGCAGGTTGTTCTGTATTGACCTCGCTACCCTTATACAAAAGATACGCAACTCATAAAACTTGAATGGGTAATGATTCATCATCATCAGTAGGTCTCAGTCGCTTACGACCATATTTGCACTTAAAAGAGCGCCCCATCTATTACGATCCCGTACCTGTGAAGTAGCTCCTACCACAGAGTCCATTCGCCCTTTGATGATGTCAGACCACCTTGTCGGAGATCTTCCTTCCCCTCTTTTACCAGGGGCCTTATCTGTTTTGAGATTTCCGACTTCTCTCCTAGTCACATGTCCAAAAAACCCTAAAATGCGTTTTTCGCATAAAACACTCAGCCTGAGTGGCTCCAGTATTTTGTTGACGATTGAAATATTGGTTCGTTGTGCTGCTCAGGGTACCCTCGGATCATCCTTCGGCAGATCCACACCCCAAAGGTATCGATTCATCATTTATCATCTGCCTTTGACGTCCATGTTTCCACAGCATATTGGAAAACAGAGAAAACAAGTGACTGTATAAGTCTCTTCCTTCTCTTTCTGGAGATCTTGTTATTACAGGTGACATTACGCAGTCTGATCATAGCTGATTTGATCAGAGCAATTCGGCACCGTATTTCTGCTGATGAGCCTCCATCTGCTTCAATGATGGAGCAAATATACAAAAGCGTTCATTTTTTCATATTTGCTCTCAAGTTCAAGTTTTTTGCTGGTTATCTTCACCAGGTTAACGAGCTCTGCCATTTCTTCTTCATCCGAAGTAATATGTGGTAGCATCTGCACATGATAGATTGGAAATTCTTCTTCCTCCAATAGAAATACCATCATTCCAATGTTTTAGAGCCTCGCAAATTATTTTCTCACCATAGATGTTGAATAACTGTGGAGATAATATACGTCCTTGACGCACCCTGTGCTCCGCTTGAAAGCTTCAGATTCTTCACCATCAACTCTCATTACCATAGAGTTGAACTCATATAGGGACCCTCACCAAATCTTCTATATCAGCAGGGACTCTCATTTCTCTTAGAACTTTGGAGAGCTTCTTCCAATTCATGCAGTCAAAGGCTCTCCCTGCACTTTTCAATGATTTGCCAGACATTTGTTATATGTTCCCTTGTGCCTCTTCTTGGCATGAACCCGGCTTGTTTAGATGGAATTTGCCTGTGTAGATACGCCTTGATCTGGTTGTTTAGGATTCATAACATGACTTTGCTGCTGTGTGGAATTAGAGCAATTGTTCGATAATTAGAGCATAATCTTGCATCTCCTTTCTTGTGCAAGGGAATCTGCACCAACTTACACCATGCAGTAGGTCATTTACTACTCTGCCATATTACACTGCAGAGTTGCCATACTGCTTTGATCCCACTTTCACCCAGAGCCTGCCACAATTCAACTTCAATGCCATCGCAACTAGGTACTTTGCGTTTCTTCATCGCATTCACCACCTGTCTTACTTCATCAAGTACAATGTTTGGCTCATCTTCACCTATCACTTCGACCATAGGCACTGCTTGGTTCATCTCTGGTGTTCTACTGTCTTGGTACAACAGCTTGCAGTATGTTTTCCAACTGTCCAGGATTCTTTTAGAATCTCACACAACTGTGCTATCATCTTTCTTAATCTCGCGAATTCGAGGTTTAAAATCTCTAGCGATTTTATGTCTTTCCATGTACACTGCACTGGTCTCATTGCGATCTGCGTGTTCCTGTATTTCATTGCAGGATTGGTAAAGGTAGGCTTCTTTGTTTCTATAACACTGCTATACTGTTCTGTTCAGTCGCCTATATTCTTCGTTGTCCCCACAACATTTCGCTTACCTACGCTGCTGTATAATCAGCAGGGTGTTCTCTGTTATCCATGGCTGCTTTTTCTCTGACACTCATTCCCTTTCCTTAATAACTAAATCACATGCCCGAATAATCTCGGTTTTGATATCTTCCCACATGGTATTTTGGTCATTCATATCCGGACATGTGATATCTGTCCTAGCAGCTACTTTCTTCAATTCAGTATTGGTGAGAAAAGTGCGTGCTCTCTTCTTTGGCCTTTTCAGGTGGATTTGCAGTTGTACTCCTGCAACCAGAAGTTGATGATCTGATGCCGCATCAGCTCCTGGATATGTTTTGGTTCTAATGATAAACGAGTTTTATCTTTCCTAGATTAGAACGCAGTCAATTTGATTACAAAAGTGACCATCACATGACTTCCACATATTGAGTCTGCGATTCTGTTGTTAGAATAAGATATTCGCCAGCACGAGTTGCTGTTCCACGCAAAACTGGAGAAGCCTATTTCTGCGTTTATTTCTTGTTCCTAGACCATGACTACCAACTACTCCATAGAAAGCATCACTGCTATCAGTCTTCCCAACTTTGGCGTTTAAGTTTCCGTGCTGCATTGGTTCGGGCATAAACTTAGATGACACTTCTGGTGAATGGAACTGCATCAATTCTGACAACTGTCATCTGATCGTTGATGGCCTTTGCACCCAACACCAGGTGTTTGTATCTGCCACCTACTATGATTGCCACTCATGTGTGGCCTCTCTGCTTGACGAAAAGACAAAGTTTCTCTCGCCTGATGTAAATTCGCCAATGGTATTCCAATGGGTTTCACTGATTCCTAATATCAGCAACCCTACTATTTTCATTTCATTTTCGACTGCAGCTAACTTACCAGTAGTCTTTAGGCCACGTACATTCCACGTGCCTATCTTGCTGATATTCTTCGCAAAATTGAACCGATTAGCGCAAACGGATATTCTTAGCAACCCTGCCCCATTTAAGGGGGGAGGAAGGTTTACAACATATTCAAAAATCAGCCACCTCGGTCAATTAAAAAGAGAGATACGAGGGTTTTCCTCTTTTTGACCTTGAAAAGGGGCTCTTTCTCTCCCATTGCCCCTCCAACTTGAGTTTGAAAATTTAAATTTTCTATTTAGACTTAGTAAGAGGCCAGAGATGTGCCTTTTTGGGAATTTCAACTTTTCAGACCCATTGCTCCACCTCATAGTCCCAAAAATGTAGTTTTTTGGTTGCTTTTTCTTATATTTTGAGTTGTTCCTCGCATAACTCCCCTCCAAGTTGAGCTAGGAAGTTAAATTTAGCTACGCAGACTTGATAGGGGCCATAGTTGTGCTTTTTGGGAGTATCGGTTTTTCAGACCCGTTGCACATCCTCACAACCCTTAACATGTTTTTTAGACAGTTTCACTCATTGTTTTGACTCTGTGCCTCGTGTATCTTCCTTACAAATCAGATCCGGTGGCGCACCTGTTTTATTCCATAAATAGTCAGTTCAAATACCTTCTTTGTTTCATGAAAATCAGGCTCGCAAAAATTTTTTTTTGGTGAAAAAACTAAATATTCAAAAGTAAAGATGAAAACTGAGCTAATTAGCTCACTTTTAAGCTCTAAATTGTGAATTGTACTGTTTTTTTATGTATAAAAATAAACGTTAACGTTAATAAATTACTCGGAAATGCTTCAAAGCTCGGTCTTCTCTCCCCTATTTTATGCAAGCGTAGGTATAAAAATCACATAACATTTCAAAATATATGTACATTTGCCATATAATGCTTTAATTTATAGATACCAAAGAGTTCCATATTCGAACGAAATTTTGTTAAAATTGAAGTTAAAAAAGTATTTGGAATTAAAAGCCAAATTTATCAACATCTTTAAAATCCATGAAACTGATATTAAAACTATAAGAAATGCACTTTTTGCTCGTCGAAAATTTAATTATTTTCGGTAGGTCTATTTTTTTTTTCTGTTACTTTACGTATCGAAACCCCCCATCCCCTTCAACCTTCCGGTCGACACACTAAACTCTGATATTAGATTACTTCGTTGAACTTGTCTTATATTAAAATAATTTCAATATTAAATAAAAATAAATCTTACCACTGGATCGATAAAAATTTTTCCTTTCGAATGAAACATCCAACGATTGAAAATTGCGGCTGCAAGAACAAAAACACAAATACACGAATAAATTAATTTATACCTGTATAAAATACCACAAATTACCAATGTATAGAAAATTATATAATAGTTTCAGCCTATTCTCGATTTTTATTCAATCAACAACCATTCATCATCACCTTCGACAACCGACAATAATCGTCGAACAAAGGTAAGTATTCAAAACGGTTAAAAATTCATCCCAGGTTTCATTTAAAGGCGAAACTTTCGCAACTTTGATTCGTTATTCAAAAAAGTAACATTGAAATCAAAATCTCGAATCTAGGTAAACGTCGAAGAGGAAGAAATAAAAGAGCGAAAATAAGAAGGAAACTCGATTATACTGTAAAATCGCAGATACCTAAGGCATTTTAATCGTATCCCAGCTAAAAAGAATACTTGAATAAGTCAACTCGAGAAAATAGAAAATATTTTAAAATTTAAATTCCATTAAGTCGCAGATGACGAGAAAGAGAAGCTTTCTTTTTTCCATACATTAAAATTTGCTAACAGAATGAGTTAAGTTGCTGAAGTGAAAGTTCTGGAGCTGACGACTACGACGAAGACGACGACGACAAAGAAGAAGAAGAAGAAGACGTGCGACGTAAAATCATGGTATACGATTCGAGCGAATTTACACCTTAATAAAAGTATATAGGTATTCTTACTACACACAATGTATAATTCTATTCGTTTGTTTTCGTATATTATTTTAGTATACTGCGAACAATAAACAAGAAAACAAGTCGCGAATAATTAAAACACCTCATATATTATTGTATAGTTTATAGGTAGGTAAATATAGGTAGGTACCTACCTATACCTATGTCGTCGTACGAACTAACCTACCTACCTACGCGAACACGAATTAAAATTCAATTATAGCGCGAATACCCCTGTAATCTAGTTGTTTGTAGCCCCAGCCCCCCTTCGTTAGTCGAAAACAGTCTCGATCCGTTGTTTACTACAGCCAGTGTAATTATACACAGGTAAGTTGGCAGATGAGATGACATTTCCATAAGTTTCTTAATACATACGGTAGTGTTATTGTGGAATACACAAATGTTTACCATATTCAGACCACAATCCACCATCTAGCACGTTACTACTGTAATGTGATAGGAGACGACCCGACCAACGTATCCGTTGTTATTGGTATCGGTTCTTTTTTCCCCCTCGTAGTCGTCATAGCTTAGCTCAAAATCGAGAGAAATTTCTAGCATATAACAACCTTACGAGCAAATCGTATTAAAATCTCAACTATTTCGTAGACGACGAAGGAGATATAGTAAAGTTGTATACAAGCTACAAGCAGAAAAGGAATAATCCTACGAACAGATTGCGGTTTCCAGATGAGATCTTATCGATTGTAATTAACGTCCAAAGTAATTTCTAGTTATGTATTGCGAGCATCGCGTAGGCGAATTAATGCAAAAAAATGCTCTCGCTTGTACCAAATGTAAAAAGTAATTTGATGTCTGATTCTTAATCTAGAATGTGTTTAGAAGAAAAAAATAAACCTCAGAGCCATTTTTTCTACCTCCCTCCCTCCTGAGGATCGACCCAACTTTCATAAAAATGCCTATTAGTCTACGATTCAAACATGAAAAAGTGCTCTAGAAATCGAATTCAGCGTTCTTTTTTGAAAACCAAAAAAATGAGCTGCCAGAATGTCGATGCTATCTGTCTTATATGAAAAAGCGCAGGCTCAAAATTTTAACCCTGCTCAATAGGGGGGAGGGGAGGGGGTGAACCCCTGAAAGGGTGATTTCGGGGACATGATCCGAACCAAAAAAACTCGACGGATTTAGGCTGAGGTACTGCCCGCAGTATCGAAAATCAATTTTCTTCCGTTGAACCCTGCACAACTGCATGCATTTTGGACGATTTTTGACAGTAAAACAGCTCTCTTATCCAAAATATAGGTGAGAACTAATAAATACTCGTAATTTTGTTGAATGAAACTATTTAAAGTCGATTCTCGCAAAAATGGCTGAAAAATTACTGCACAATGCAAAGTAATAAAAATAAACAAGTTAGTCAGCCCCCCCCCCACCAAAATTAAGTCATAAAATACTTGCTAGACATGTTTGTTGCAAAATTCAAAAAAGATTACCACTTTCGAACTCAGCGCGAAATTTAAAACCATTTCGATGTACCGCATTTCTGTTTTCAAATGAATGTTTCTATTAAAATGGGGGGGGGGGGAAGAATGGGGATGGAAATTTTTTTGGAGGTTAAAAGGGGGGGGGGGGGAAGAATGGGGATGGAAATTTTTTTGGAGGACCAAGGTATGCAGAGAGTTGAAACTAATCAGCCACAATTGTTTGATTTGCGAAAATTCCAATTACATATCATCTAAATGGTGTCAGTTCTTTAATTTCCCCCTCAAATTCAAGTTTGGGGGGCAGAACTTCATTGAGGGAGGTCAAATTACAAATGATAATGACTTTTCGGATTCAGCGCGAAATTTTGACCTAATTTGATTCATCAAATCGCTACTTTTAAAGAATTATTCTATTGCTTAATTTTGGTGGGGGGGGGGGGTAGGTATAGGCAGTATATGGATGTAGAATCCGGAGCTTGGTGATGACATAATTATGAACATGGATTTGAAACAAACGTGATGAAAATACCTACATTGTCGAACGAAGTGGAAACACTAGGATTGAGAAGAAAAACAATGCCATTCAAATCCATCATCGATAATGAAATCACCGA
Source organism: Ferrisia virgata (assembly GCA_900060175.1). Classification (NCBI taxonomy): domain Eukaryota; kingdom Metazoa; phylum Arthropoda; class Insecta; order Hemiptera; family Pseudococcidae; genus Ferrisia; species Ferrisia virgata. The sequence goes on from FIZR01023056.1 coordinate 9,625, forward strand.
TTATCCACATTTAGAGGAAACAAATTAAAAACCATATTTTTTTTAAAAATTTGGACCACGTATTGAAGTGGCGAGAGGGGAATTAACCAATATTCAAACTCAGCGTCTTCTATGAATTAATAAGAATCGATATGCTACTTCATAACGGAGAAGGGAGAGGGAGGTCAAGAGACAAATCCAACAAAATAAGTGAATATTTAAGCCCAGCAAAGCAATAGATTTGCCAATTTATTTTTTTGAATTTTTTGAATTTTAATCAAATTGAACCAGCGGGGGGGGGGCAGAAGGGTTGGATCAAAAAATTAACCAATATTCAAACTCAGTGTTCTCGAATTAATAAAACGATATGCCATTCCACTTTTTCCATTTTATTCAGTTTTGACCAAAATTGAGAACCTCTTGTGCTCCCCTCCCCGCGCGGTATGGAGATTCCATTTTTAAGCCTGCTTAGTTAAAACAAGCATAAAATGGCCTATTTATAGCAATTTTTTTCGATTTTTAAATGAAAGATTACAATCTTCATATTTATCATGAAAAGCTGAGTTTACATTTAAACTCAAAATCATAAAATCAATCAGAGGTCAAGGTCAACTGTTGATGGGTCCATTTTCTTTAATTTTCATCGATATTTCAACTTGAAATCATGAAGTCAATCTAGAGTGAAGGCCAACTGTTTACGGGCCAACTTTAAACATCTTAAATTTTCCTCAACATTTCAACTTGAAATTATAAAACTAACCAGGTCAAGATCAACTAATTTTCCTCGACATTTCAACTTGAAATTTTAAAATCAATCCAGAGTCAAGGTCAAATGTTGGTGGGTCAATGGATGAAGACATTTCAACTCAAAATCGTAAAATTGATTTAAGATCAAGTTCCACTGTTTTGACGAGTCAACTTCAAACATCTCTAATTTTCTTCAACACTTCAACTTGAAATCATAAAATGAATTCTTCATAAAATAAGTCCACTGATGTCACATTCCTAATT